>PVKV010014801.1:0-56046 GCA_004027835.1 Alouatta palliata | reverse complement strand
AAAAAAGGAAAAAAGAAAGAAAGAGCCAGAGTGGCGGGGTCGAGGGGCACTGAGGTTAGGGAGATTAAACCTGGGCTGGAGGCAGCTTAATGGCCCATCTCTCATCAAGAGAATCTCTCTGACAGGGGTCTTTGTTAGGGTCACAACCCAGGGGATGGCTGATGATTAAGGCTTTGTCCAGCCTGGAATGATGGGGGCTGGGGGCAGCTTGGGTAGATGGCTCAGTAAATGAAACAGAACAATGAAAGGAGGCCATCCTTGTCCATCTGTATTATTGAAGACAGCCATAAATGGCCTTACCCCAGAGCGGGACTCTCACACCTGGAGGGCTGATCTGACCTCTCCAAGACCCCTGCAGCAGGGGTTCTGGGATCTGTCCGGCAACAAAGCCTCGGAATTTGTAGGCGGGGGCCCAGGGTGCTAAGGGATTTTTTTAGCAGGCGGAGGCAGAAGAGGGGTCTGGGGCAGAGAAAGGAAGCAGTATTTGCGGGGCATTGCACTTCGGGTTCTCATAGGTTGTAATCACGAGCTCCCAGCTTTGGCAAGCTGCAATAGTTACTAAGAACATTCGGGGCTGTTTGGGTCTAGCGTGGTCACACGGGTCCGAAACTCCGCAGGAGCCACCCAACACCAAGCCATTGTTCCGAGCCACGAGCTAGTGGCGGGTGATACCCCCGTATGGAGGGAGTTGGTGTGAGACGACTGAAATCTACTTGAAGGTCAAAACGGTGCCTTATGTCCTTTGTGTTCCCCAGCCGTTAGCCCAGTGCCGGCCACATGGGAAGCGCACAAACGAAGTCCTCGGGAACTGAACTGAGAGCAGACAAAAGCACGCTCTCTTCTCCACCGCCACGCCTGTCCTACCCAAACCCGCGAGTTATCCGTATTCTCCTCCAGGAGTCAGAGAGGCAGGGCCAGAAGAGGGAGGAGGGACGTGACCCGGGAAGAGCAGGGGACCCCCCAGAGCCCGCAGGCGAGGCGGGGTGGGCGAACGGACGTGCGCGGACGCACTTTCCCGCGCGCGGGAATGTCGGGGGAAGGGGGTGGTCTCCAAAAGGGGGAGGGGAGAAGGCAGGGGGCGGGGAGAAGCCGGCCTTTTAAGACCCGGCTGCGGCGGCGAGGGACGAGGAAGAAGCCGAGGAGGCGGCTCCCGCGCTCGCAGAACCGTGCCACCTGCCCGCTCCCTCGCTCGCCGCGCCGCGCTGCCGATCGCCAGCATGCTTCCGAGACTGGGCGGCCTCGCGCTGTCGCTGTCACCGCTGCTGCTGCTGCTGCTGCTGGGTGCGAGTGGCGGCGGCGGCGGGGCGCGCGCCGAGGTGCTGTTCCGCTGCCCACCCTGCACGCCCGAGCGCCTGGCCGCCTGCGGACCCCCGCCGGTCGCGCCGTCCGCCTCGGTGGCGGGAACCACCCCCGTGCCCTGCGCGGAGCTCGTCCGGGAGCCGGGCTGCGGCTGCTGCTCGGTGTGCGCCCGGCTGGAGGGCGAGGCGTGCGGCGTATACACCCCGCGCTGCGGCCAGGGGCTGCGCTGCTATCCCCGCCCCGGCTCCGAGCTGCCCCTGCAGGCGCTGGTCATGGGCGCGGGCACTTGTCAGAAGCTCCGGGACGCCGAGAACGGCGCCAGCCCAGAGCAGGTTGCAGGTAACGTGGACTGGGACAAAGAGTTGGGAGAAACTTGGAGGGTAGCGGGGAGCCCGGCGGGCATCGGTGATGCAGGGGAGAAGCGTGCGGCCGGACCTCACCGACTGTTGTAGGGGAGGCAGAGCCGAGACCTTGCACCAGATCTATGGGGACTGTGGCGAGCGGGACCCGAAAGTCAGGCCCGGGTAGGGGAACTGGAGTTAGAGCAAGTGGAAGAGCCCTGGAGACTGATTTGGTGGGGATGAGTGGGGAGAGGAAAGACATCCCTGCTGCCACAGTCTTACTCGCGTGGAACCGACCCTGACTTCCATTCTGGAGGAGGAATTTGCTGAGGAGGATGGTGGTCAGATCCGTGGGAGTAGGAACTCGAAGCTTATTTCGGGCACTGCTTGAGGATCCAGGGGTCCTGGTGGGATCGCTACTGGGAGGCGGAGGCTGCCGGGCCCCGATGACGCCAGGAATCTTGGAAGAGGAGAGGGAGCTAGGAGGAGGAGGCATCGGCGTCCCAAGGGACCCTTTCTTCTACTGGGGTTGTGAGGTGGCAAGAAAGGACTTGGTACTTTGTAGGATGAGTGGCTTAGGAGTAAAAACGAACACTACTATTTCTCCCTAGGGAACGAGGAGGGCTTTTGCTACCACGTTGAATGGAAAAATAAAAGGGGGAGGCATTTGGTAGGCGAGGGGTCTCCTAGCAGCTGAATCCATGTAACTTAAGCCCGATCGCCGGCTGCAGTCCCAGGACGGCGACAGCCTGGCTGTGCAGTTTCGCATCTGGGCCCCAGGTCGAAAGGCGGGAGAAATGCGTTACCACCCCCCACCCCCGCCCCCACCCCTTCCTGTAGGATACAATGGGGACCCGGGATTCTTTGTTCAGGGGCCCTCATCCCTCCCAAAAAGTTATTTGAGGGACACAACCAGGCTCTAAGGAGCTCACTTTTTTTTTTTTAATTACAAAAGCCTCCTGCCCCAGTGGTGGGAGGAAGCTGTAATTATTTTCTTTTTTCTTGGAGACAGTGGTGAAATGTGTCCACTGCCTGCTGCTGTTGTTTAAAAAGCAAGTGAGTCTAAGTTTCTCAAACTTGAAAAAGTGAGAACAAGAATGCTTGCTTTTCAGCTTCTGAGGTCTTTGTAAGCCCCCCACCCCCCACCTCCCCCTTCTCCTGGCCTGCTATTGTTTTTTCCCTGTTCTTGAGAATGGAATTAGGGGTCAGAGTTGAACTGTTTCTTCTGTTTCTCTGGCACATTTTGCTCTGGAGTACAGAGCAAGTTAGGGCTTCCTCCGAGGGGAGCCCCTCAGTCCCTTTCTTCTCCCTCCTCTGTCCCTTTCTTCTCCCTCGGCTTGCTTCCTTCCCTAGCCTGCCTGGAAGTTAACCCTTTCCTCCTGCTTCTCTTGGAAAGTAACAAGAAAAGGAAAGAGGCCCGACGAAGTCTTTTCACTGCGGGATGCCCGTCCGCCCATCCTGCGTTCCTCCTCATCACCCCTCGAGGTCCTACCGGGGAGGTGCTTTGCGGTTTCTGAGCTGAACTCTGACTAACTAAACATCTTCCTCAGCAGGGTGAACTTTCTGCAAGGCGTCTAAGTTCACAGAATGGTTTGGCTGCTGACTTTTAATAAAGCGTGTGATGCCTTTCTTTCCTCAACGTTTTACTGTTTTTTTTTCCCCTGCCCTTTGTTCGTCTCACTCTAAGCCTGAAAACCAATCTTCCTACTTCCCAAATCCTTGAAGCCGGTTAGGGTCTTTAGACAGGAACAGATGCAGCAGATTTTCTCCCATTCATTTTTCCCAGGAGCTTGAAGGGGAGGTGGGGGGAGTTGTCAGGGGAGGCCAGGGACAATGGGGTGAGTTCATGGGAAGAATGTCACTCTGGATTTTCTGCCTGCTTATGGGACTCCCTTCCGCCAGCTTGCCCCAGCTGCCTTCTCCCCAGTGCCCAGACGCCTTCCGCATTTTTCTTTTGTTCACCAGCCTGGGAAGAGGGGATTTTAAGCTGGGGTGGAAGGTGGGGGGCGGGGCTGGAAGCTCAGTGAGCGCACTCAAATGAAGTGACCAACGTCGGGGTGCCTGAGAAAGAGTCGGGCTGGGGGAGGGGAGCACTTTCGGAAGGAGCCTGGGCTTGCAAGGGTGCAGGAGAAAAAGGGGTCAAGGTTGGAGGCTTCTGTGCGGGAGAGAGTCTTAGGCTGGGGCAGAGACTGGGGTCACTGGATGGAGAGTGCTGGGTCTGAGTTGGGTGGGGTCTGCCCCAGACAGAGATCTTAGCACTGAATCCTTTGCCTCCCACTCCATCTCCTGGCCCCTCTTCTCTTTCCTCCGAAGAATGAGCACCCCCTTCCAGCCTGCATTCCTCTTTGAGCAGGTTGCTTTTGAGAATTTTAAACATACCCTCTTATTTCGAGGCCGCAAACCTCAGCAGTTCCGGCTTTGCTGTTAGCTCTTTTGTCTCTGTTCCCGGGACTCAGGGGCAGTGTTGCTGGCTTCCTGGGGATGGCAGGGATGCAGGGGTGGGGGTGGGCACATCAGTGGGTGGAAGGAGTGGGTGGTGGTGAGCCTCTATCCCATGGGGACGATGGGCTGGGGCTTGTTGGTTCAAAGAAACTGAGAAATCAGACTGGGGGGGAAGGGGTGGAAGAAAAACCGAAAGGAGACCCTGAGATCTGCTTGAAGTTGGGACTCTAAAAGCGTGTGTGTGTTTGGTGGTGGAGTGGACAGAAGTGCCTAGAAATGCCAGGGGCCAAGGAGGGAGCAGGCTTGGGCCAGTCCAGGCCCTTTCAAAATTCAGGCAGGGCTGGACCGGCTACCCCTCAGTATCTCCCCAGCCTCCTTCCCTACCCTGTACAAAACAGGGGATTATACCGAGGGGCGGGGCCCCCCGAGTGGCGGTCTGGCCCGCTGCACATATAAAGGTGCTATAGAAATGTGTAGTCATTCAAAGTCCCAGGACAGACAGACGGGCGGGCGGGCGAGTGGGCCTGGGGAGGCTCTGCATCTGCAGTTGCCAGGGAAGAATAAAGGGGGAAGAGGCGAGCACTGATTTACAGTGGTTCAGTGCAGCTTCAAAAGAAAAAGGTGGGGGAAAGCAACGCGACTTCTGGCTCAGTACTGCTTTGCATCTCGTCTTGCATAAATTTGCATACTGAGTTCAAAGTCGTAAAATAGACCAGGGAAATGAGTGGGAGCCACTGTCACTGATTGTTAACACCACTACCTTCCACCTCCCCTCCCCCTATCTGGACAGAGCTCTCAGCACTAGTTCTGCTAAGCAGCGCCACCGCCTGAGTCACCAGTCACCACTGTTCGTGGAAGGAGGAGATGGGGAAGCAGCTATCTAGGAGACCAAGCAGGGTGTGGCAGTGTGCACCCGGGCCTTGGAGGGGGCCTCTCTGAAGGGGGGTGGGCTGGAGTTTGAGAAAGCTGCAGAATCCGGGTCTTCTTTGTTTGAAATTTCCCTACTCAGCTTCCACATATGCCCAAAACGTTTACTGCGATAGGTCCCTTTGTGTAAAGGTCGTAATGACCCACTTCTTTAAACAAGATATTTGAGGGAGGTTTGAGAACAGAAAAATTCTATGTAACAATGCTAACGAATCTGAGAAAAATGAGGCACAGGAATCTCTGGGTTAGCATAGGTGGTAGAGCCTAGAAGGAGAGGATAACTTATCTGTTGTATTCCTGAGGGTCTGTCTACATCAGGGCTCTTGGCCAAGTGGACTATTGAGTTTCCTGTCAGGCAGAGGGAAGAGAGAGGCTTAGATGGTTCTCACTGTTGGCCTACTTCAGGACTGAGCTTTAAGACTTTCAGGCAAATCATTCCTTCAGGCTTGGGGGCCGGGCGTGGTGGTTCATGTCTGTAATGCCAGCACTTTGAGAGGCTAAAGCGGGTGGATCACTTGAGGTCAGGAGTTCCAGACCAGCCTGACCAACTTGGAGAAACACCATCTCTACTAAAAATACAAAATTAGCTGGGTGTGGTGGTGCATGCCTGTGATCCCAGCTGCTCAGGAGGCTGAGGCAGGAGAATCGCTTCAACTCGGGAGGTGGAGGTTGCCATGAACCGAGATCATGCCACTGCACTCCAGCCTGGGCAACAAGAACAAAACTCTGTGTCAAAAAAAAAAAAAAAAATGCCATGGGTTACCTGAAAGTAAGAGCATATCCATTCCCTCATTAACTGACCTTTGAGGGCTGTCTTGGAGAGAACTGTTCCCTGCCCCATCGTCAAGTGGCTTCCAGTTGGTTCTAAGCTGGGCTGTTCACTGCCATAGAAAGTGGGAGTTACAGCTGTTCAATTTTTTTTTTTTTTTTTTTTGAGATGGAGTCTCTCTCTCTTGCCCAGGCTGGAGTGCAGTGGTGCAATCTTGGCTCACTGCAACCTCTGCCTCCTGGGTTCAAGTGATTCTCCTTCCTCAGCCTTCCAAGTAGCTGGGAATTCAGCCGTGCACCACCACACTTGGCTAATATTTTTGTAGTTTTAGTAGAGATGGGGTTTCACCATGTTGGCCAGGCTGGTCTCAAACTCCTGACCTCAAGTGATCCTCCCACCTTGGCCTCTCAAAGTGCTGGGATGACAGGTATGAGCCACCGTGCTCAGCCACAACTGCTTGATTTTTCTGTGAGGAAGTTCCGGAATTTCTGCACCAAAGGGAATGGAGAACAGGTAAATATCTATGATGCCTGGCAGGACAGGGCAGGGGGCTGCTGAAAGGAATGAGGGAGGAGCAGAACAGAAAGGGGCTGTGAGGCCACGTCCACATCTGGCTTTGGGGTTGGTCCTTCCCCCATTCTAGAACACTCTTCAAAAGAAGAAAACTTAGTGGTTTTTTTTTTTGAGACTATGTATCTGGGAATTGTTATTTTTATTTGTATTAATATGTTTATTTATTTATTTTGAGATGGGGTTTTGCTCTGTCACCCAGGCTGTAGTGCAGTGGTGCAGTCTCGGCTCACTACGACCTCTGCTCCCGGGTTCAGGTGATTCTCCTGCCTCAGCCTCCCCAGTAGCTGGGATTATAGACGCCTGCCACCATTCCTGGCTAATTTTTGTATTTTTAGTAGAGATGGGGTTTCACCATGTTGGCCAGGTTAGTCTCGAACTCCTGACCTCAGGCATCTCAAAGTGCTGGGATTACAGGCCTGAGCCACCAAGCCCAGCCTGTTTTTATTTCTTGAGTAACTCTGTATCCAGGGAGTGCATTTCGACTCAGCCGTTCTCTCTGTGTTCCTCACTCCCTCTCCTGCCTTCTCCATCCTGTCCTCTTGGTCCCTGCAGACCATTCTTTCCTCTCCCTTCCATGCCTTTCCTACTCCAGCCCAGCTAGAACACCTGACTGCTTGCTAGGTAGGTGGGCGGGGCTCAAAAATGCCGTGGAAAATATCGTGGTCTCAGCCCTCCTCAGAGATCCATCCAATCAGAGGGACACTATGTAGGTGACTGGAGACTACAATGCTTGAAAAAACTGGAATCCTTAAATGAGGAGGGTGGTTGACTGGGCTTTGAGGGAAAGGACCTCTACAGGCCAGGGAAAGGTTATTCTCTCCTAGAGGGGGTTAGCACTAGTGCTGCTCCTGCTGAAACCAAAGCATAGAAGAGGGAGATGATGCTTTAATTCATCAGGGAAGCTGGTGACCTGGTTGGCTATATTCTAGACCCCTCTGCTTCTCCTGTCTCTGGCCAGCATTTCACTGAGATGGCAGGCAGCCACCAGATTAGTGGTGCTCGCATCTGTCCTCACCCTATTATGAACGGGCTTCTGTGCCTGCTTTGTCTCCTGTCTTCCACCTCCCTGCAAGGGAGGCCTTGCTACCTCCATTTCACAGGTGTGGACACTGAGTGAGTCAGTAAGAAAGTGCCGAGAGGCTCACCTGGGTACCTTCCCACTGCACCCCTCTACCTCCATGGCCAGGCAAGGAGTTGCGCTGTTGGCAGAGAAAAGCGTTTGACCCTATCAGCCAGAAGTTTTGTTCCTGGACACCTGACATGTGCAGGTGATGTATGGGGCACTTACCTCACAATTGTAAGTAGTCAGCATACAGAGGTCAGTCAAGAGGGACAAAAGGGTTACAGGGTGGGCCTCTTGAGAGAAGAGCTGGCCGGTAGCAGATGATGGTGTGGGCAGCCTGGCCTTTGCTGTCATATTGACCTGGATTCCAGTACAGACATGTGTCTCTCTCTCTCATTCTCTCTTTTTTTTCTTTTTTTGAGATGGAGTCTCACTCTGTTGCCTAGGCTGGAATGCAGTGGCATGATTTCCGCTCATTGCAACCTCTGCCTCCTGGGTTCAAGTGATTCTCCTGCCTCAGCCCCCTAGTAGATGGGATTAGAGGCATGTGCCACCATGCCCGGCTAATTTTTGTATTTTTAGTAGAGACAGAGTTTCTCCATGTTGGTCAGGCTGGTCTCGAACTTCCAACCTCAGGTAATCCACCTGCCTTGGCCTCCCAGAGTGCTGGGATTACAATCGTGAGCCACGGTGCCTGGCCAGATCCATTTCTTAATACTAGAGTAGTTAGCCAGGCTCTTCTGCCAATGCCAGCTCCCTGTTGGTAAAATAGCAATGATTTTACCTCTTTCCCAGGGTGTATGTTAGTGCAGCTGTGGTGATGGCGAGTACCTGGCACATAGTAGGTTCTTGTACATGTTAACTGCCTTAATAATCTTGGCAAGCGATGTCTTCTCCTTGACAGTTAGCTGGCCTTTAAACGAAGGCCAAACTGGAATGGTCAGGCAGGCCACTCTTCTCTGGAGGTTCAAATCCCAGGTGGTCTATCACATGCTAATCATCCAAGGTAAGAGATTTCTTCTTGCTAAGCCTCAGTTTTCTTATTTGTAAATCAGAAATTGATAGTACTTCACTGGGTTAACTACACAGATGTGTGTAAAGATACGAACTACATGTAAAAGCTAAGCTGTTGCATTTTGGTGATGATTTACTTGGTTTCCATCTCTTCACCTGTGAATGGAAATATCCATACCTCTTCAACCTACTTTATAGGGTTGTAGCGAGGCTGTTTATGGAAAGGGCAATAAAGCTGTACTTTAAATGCAGCATAAATGCAGTTGGCAGTGCATAAATGCTTGGAGGCCAACAGGCTTGCATTTTTTTTTCTTTGAGATGGAATCTCGCACTGTCGCCTGGGCTGAAGTGATCTTGGCTCACTGCAACCTCTGCCTCCTAAGTTTAAGCGATTCTCTTGCCTCAGCCTCCCGAGTAGCTGGGATTACAGGTGCCCGCCACCATGCCCCACCAATTTTTTTTTATTTTTAGTAGAGATGGGGTTTCACCATGTTGGCCAGGCTGGTCTCGAACTCCTGACCTCATGATCCACCTGCCTCAGTCTCCCAAAGTGCTGGGGTTACAGGTGTGAGCCACTGTGCCCGGCCAGGCTTGCATTTTTAATGGATTATTTAGGCAGTGCTCTTTGGGGCCCATGTCCTAACATCTAGGGCTGTTTTTGGTATGGGAGCTTCCCTCTATAGTGTCTAGAATGGGAGTGGGAGGGACTGTGGGGAAATAGAGGTGGCCTCAGAGCTTGGACACCTGGGTTCCTTGCTGCTCATAAGTGGATAACACAGGACTGAGTTCCTCCTTGACTAGGCCAGCCAACCTAGAAGACCTAGACTTCCGGCTGTCAGTCTCCAGAGCTCTGGAGAATCTCTGAGGCCACATCTTTGGGTGGGGGAAGATCCTCTGTATAGATGGCCTTCCACGGACGTCTACAAGGATCCAGACTTTAGAATAATAGTATTAAGTATTAATATTAACTAATCCAGGTGGTCCTAGCACGTTTAGCACATATGGCATGCTCAAGGGTGTGCAATTGTGCGGTCGTCAAAGCCAGTGAGGATCCTCCATGGGACCCATTTCCTGCACCAGGAAAATGGTCCTTTCACATCTCTGAACCTGGGATGCCAGAATGCACTGAACTTGATTCTGGCCAAGAAATTGGAAGCTCTTTCCAAAAAAGTGATGTTTTCTTGCTACATTGTCTCCAGAGGTTACTCCTGAGTTGGGGAGGCAGCATCTTACTTTGCAAGGGGCTGATGATTTCCCATAGGAATGCTGGGTTGAGGGGGTGTCTTCTGAGTACTGGGGTTCTACCTAATGTCTGATTCCATCTGTGGTACCAAAAGCCCTCTGGACGGCAGCCTGTCTGTGTACAATGATGCCGAAGACTTTCTTTTCCAGCATCGAATGAGGCAAGGCCCCAGGAAAGCAGAGAAGGAGGATGCTTGAGTCTCTGAGGGTCAGAATATACTTATGGTGAAGTCAGGACTGGGGACAAATCACACTATTGTCACTAGGAATCCAAGTGGATGGTCACGTTAGACCAGGGGTGTCCAGTCTTTTGGCTCCTTTGGGCAACTTGGAAGAAAAATTGTCTTGGGCCACACATAAAATACACTAACACTAACCATAGCTGATGAGCTAAAAAAAAAAATTGCAAAAAAATATCATAATGTTTTAAGAAAGTTTATGAAATTGTGTTGGGCCACGTTCAAAGCCATCCTGGGCTGCAGGTTGGACAAGCTTGCCTTAGACCCTTGGAGGGATTTCATGGTAGAGGCAAGAAAGGAAAAGCCCATTTTACAGGTGGGATAGTAGGTCCAGAGAAATGTGTTGGTTTTCAGTTCCAGAGTAATTTCACCTGCTCCCCACTCTCCACCCTTACAAAGAGTAGGCTGGATGGGATGTCAGTTTTTTTCTTCTCCTGTAGAATGGACCATACCTCCCTATGCCTCTCCTCCTCCTTGGCTACTAACCCCTGACTCTTCCCTCCCCCTTCTCTGCTCACTCCTGTTCCTTAACAAAGCCAGGGAAGATCTGGGCTGGCTCAGCCCCTGGGTGTCAGTCAAGACTCAGAGGGAGACCTTGCTCAGAAAGCCAGCTCTCCCGGAAAGAAATACAGAGTGACTGTAGTCAGGAATTTTTTCCCTTTCCTTTTTCTGTGGGCGGGGGGAGGGACACTTGGCAGTCCTTGAGGCCCTTTTGGCTGCCAGCCCCACATCTCTTCCTGGCTGTTGGGAGGCAGGGCAGGGGTGAAGATTGGGGAGAAGGGGGCAGGGGCTGGCAAACCCCCAGTTGCTGGGCAGAGGAATTGGCCCACAGGCCCTGGTGTAATTGGCCTCTAGCGAAGCCTGGGGAGGCTTCTAATTAGTGGAGGACGGTGAAGGTGTAGCAGCCCTGTGTTCATTCAAGGAACTGAGCTCTGAGCCAGGAAGTCAAAGGGAAGAGGGGACTGAGCCCCAGAAGGCCTTGGTAGGTTGGAGGTGGGGAGGAATGGGTGCCTACTCACTGTGCTCCATCCTATTAGAAGTTGAGAAGGTCGGGGGGGGGGGCGGCATTTCAGCTGGAGGGGACATTTCAGCTGGAGGGATTCAGGCTGGATTCCAGGGGTGCAGAGAGTCGTTGGCACTAAGCAGAGGGTGCCACCTCAAAGGGTAAGTGATACAACAGTGATAATAAATAAAATGGCTTTGTTCTAGACATCATCCGCTTCTACCAGAAAGCTTTTTTTTGTTTGTTTGTTTTATATTGTTCCCCCGCCTCCTGCTTCCTGCTCCAGCTCCGTTTTAGCCTCGAGATTCTCTTCCCTTGACAAATGAAGATACCAAGGCTACATTCAGGTTCAGCTGCCAAGGCAAGCACAGACCAGATTGCAGTCTGGTTCTGTAGATGATTCTTCCAGCCCTCCATTCCACCAGACTCACACATGCAGAAAGCAGTGAATTAACATACTGCTTCCTGGAAAAGCTCATTTTCCCTGGGAGGTAGTAATTAAGGCATACCTTCTCGAAAATATTCCTTTATGCAACTCTCTAGGAAGTTTCTTTTAGGTCTATTGTCTTTGCTTTTGGATGGAGGTGCCAAGTTGCCTCTGGGTGGTGAATTTGTTTTCTAAAACGCCTGAGGCCAAGAAAAAATGAAATTGGCAATTCCCTTGTGCCCTGTGTCCTGCTCCTATGACTGCCTGATAACGCTGGGCAGTTGCTATAGCAACGGTGGCAGGAGGTGTGTCAGGCAGGATAAAGGGGGTGGGGGTGGGATAGGTTTACTGGATCAAAGAGGTCTTTGCTGTTGGGTAGGGCTGCTGACATGACTGATAGCCTCCTTCTGTGGGAAGATGAGGGGTGTCCCATAGAGATGGGGAGGGCACGAAATGAAGCCCTGGGGCTAAAATGTCTTTCTTGAGTCTTTCCTTAGTGACCAGATTAACAACCTGGGTTTGATTTTGGCCACTGGTTATGTGACTTTGTGCAGCTGGCTTCCAACTCTATAGCTCATTTATCAAGTGTGAGAGGGGATAAGAAATTATCAACCTCATGTGCCTGCTTGATAATAAAGTTAAACATGCAAGCCACATAGCACAGAAACTCAGATAATCAAATGAAGTAGTGCAGGTTTTGATTCTTGAAACACAGGAGAACAGGAGAATGGCAGACACCTGTTTCTGGAAGTTTTCTGATTGGTCATTTCAAGGCTTCTGTTAGCAGGTGTGGCTTATTCCCTTGAGTGTGGCTTACCTGGACAGCTGCCCTTTGCTTTGGCAAGCCTTCAGTGAATCCAGAGGAGTCAATAGTTGAGAGTTTTCTAGGGGGCAGTCATGACCCTCGACACCATTGTGCCTGTGGTTCTACCAACTAATGACCAACCATGCCCCAATTGTGCCCTAGAAGTTAGGACTCCCACTTGAAGCTCTGCTGTTTGTCTCTGGTTTAGTTCACTGCTTCTAAAACCATGAGAGCAT
Source organism: Alouatta palliata (assembly GCA_004027835.1). NCBI lineage: Eukaryota > Metazoa > Chordata > Mammalia > Primates > Atelidae > Alouatta > Alouatta palliata. The sequence continues at coordinate 43,666 of PVKV010014801.1, read as the reverse complement.
AGCCAAGGAAGGCCATTGATACGATACACTATCAGACAAAATTAGTGAACTTTAGTTGATGATGGAGAAAAGCATGGTGACCTATTTAAAGACACTTATTTATATTCAAGACACTTCTTGTGCTGGTTTGAGAGTGGCCGGCAATTCTGGACATCTTTGTAGGTTTTAAATTTCTTTTTGCATCCTGTGGGTTCAATTAGTCAGGCCTGGAGTATCTGAGAGCAGCGTTATGGGGATGGAGAAAAGGACAGTAGAAGGGGAGGGTGGTGGGAGAGAGGTTGGTAGGATTCAGCCTTTGTTACACTATGGGAGCGGGGCTGTGGGGTTGCATCATCGAAACTGAGTTGTTTGAATGTGGTTCTTGGGAGAGGCACGTGTCCTTCCTATCTCATCTCATGGCTCCACTTGCTCACTGCCTTTCTTGACTCTTAGCCACTCTTGCCTGATATGGGCCCCAGATGGTGAGGCAGAGGCCAGAAGAGCGAGAAAAAGACTTAATGTAACAGGGTACTCTTGGGCAAGTGCTAGATGCCATTCAGTAGTGTCCGTTTTCAGGCTGCTGATAAAGACATACCTAAGACTGGGCAATTTACAAAAGAAAGGTTTAATGGAGGTATGTGGCTGGGAAGGCCTCACAATCATGGCAGAAGGTGAAAGGCATGTTTCACATGGCAGCAGACAGGAGAGCTTCTGCAGGGAAATAAAACTATGAGATCTCATGAGACGTATCCACTATCACAAGAATAGCATGGGAAAGACCTACCCCCATGATTCAGTTACTTCCCTCTGGGTCCCTCCCATGACACATAGGAATTGTGGGAGCTACAATTCAAGATGAGATTTGGGTGGAGACACAGCCGAACCATGTCAGATGGTCACCTTTTCTAATGTGTAAACATTAATTGAGTATATGCTGTGTGTTAGCGAGGAGACTTTATTAAAAAAGCGGTTGTCATACCTCCTGTAACACATGCTTTTCATGCTGGAGGGAGATAAGAAAAGCATTTTAAAAAGGTGAATAAAGAAGAAACCAAGTCTGTAGAGATGCATATACACATCCTATGCAAATAAACGGGTAGCTCTTTTAGCCTTTTGACCGAGGCTCTTGGGAAGATCTTGATGTTAAATAATGAAGTTCCTTTATGGTGATTAAAGTTACAAAGTAAGAGAACCAAGTGGGACAGGCTTCTATTGCTTCAGTCTTGGAAGAAAAAAGCACAGTGTCTCTTCCTTCCAAAAATGTAAATTGAGCACACGGAGTGTCTTCTGTCCTCCATTCACTAAGGATGGAAAGCTGTATGGAAGCTAAGACCGAATTTATGTCTTCAAGAAACTTCCATTCTTCCGAGGACTAAGAAGGTGCACAGACCTACAGCTCTTTGGCAATGGACTCAGGCTACAGTGCTGTGAAGAAAGTTGGGTCAAATTACTGGAAGACTTTACCCAGCAGTACTTTTCTTTTTAAAATTAAAAAAAAATTTTTAAATTTATTTGTTTTTTTGAGACCGGGGCCAAACCTGGAAGGTCTGGAAGGCAGTTGCACGATCTCAGCTCACTGCAACCTCCACCTCCCAGGCTCAAGCCATCCTCCCACCTACAGCAGTGCTTTTCATCAGTGTAATCAAACGGCAGCCTTTGGACTCTTGGAGGCTATATTGTTCATCCTTCTTCCTTCTCAAAAGATTTCTCCTAAGTTATACCAGAGGGAGTCTATGCAATTTCTTTCCATCTGCAATTTATCACTTGTTTTGTTCTTTCTCATGAAATTCTTAGATGGCTTCTAACTTGGATCTCTCCTGTTTTAGTTTAAGGCTGTTTTCTCTCTGGCTCTTGGGGAAACAGAACAGCTCTCTCCCTTCCCTTGCGTTTTCCTGGCCCTTTGTCACCTCCACCACTCACCACCCTCTGGCCACGCTGGGATGGGCTTGTCCCTTGAGTATCAGTTCTCAGGCCTGAGTCATCTTGATTACTTCATCTTCCCCTTCTTAATTCTGTGACCCTCTTCTACTATCTTTGGGTCTTCTTTCTGACTCATTTCCAAGTTCTTCATGGCATAGAGAACTGGCCAGGAGCCCAGGGCCAGGTTCAGTCTGGCAGACAAGTGACCCTGGTAACATTGCACTGGCCAATGAGAGTGGTGGGAAGTCTGCTATGTCACTATTGTTTGGTCCTCTTCCAACCAGTAGGGCTTCAGGGACACTTGAGGTTACAGATAGCTCTGCTTGATGAGGAAGGTGAGGGGTGGATGACATTAAGAGGTGACTTTTTTTTTTTTTTTTGAGATAGAGTCTCGCTCTGTTGCCCAGATTGGAGTTGGTGGTGCCATCTCAGCTCACGGGAGCCTCCACCTCCCAGGTTCAAATGATTCTCCTGCCTCAGCCTCCCAAGTAGCTGGGACAACAGGCACATGCCACCATGCCTGGCTAATTTTTGTATTTTATTAGAGACGGGATTTCACCATATTGGCTAGGCTGGTCTTGAGCTCCTGACCTCGTGATCCGCCCACCTCGGCCTCCCAAAGTGCTGGAATTACAGGCGTGAGCCAGCGCGCCTGGCACTTAGAGGTGACTTTTTTAAAAGAAGATTTAAAAAATGCAGAAAAGTGCTAAGAACAATGTAATAACACCAGTCTAGCACCCAGAACCATGAGCAGTTGGTATTTTGTCCACTAGCACGCAGTACTTACTGTTTATCTTTCTTAGCTAAGCAGATTTGCATATATATGTTAGATGACTAATATGCCTATGTTTGCATATATTGTATCTGTATGCATATATATGATAAATGACTAATACTGTCTAAATTGTTTTGTGAAAATAAATTGAAAATGTATATAAAGGTTTTATTTTCCCTCTTAACGTTAGGTTTCTGAGATCTAATGTTGACATACATAGGTCAGAGGTATTCTTTTTAACTGCCATGTAGTGTTCCTTTGTATTACCCTACTGATTTTATTTCTGCATTCACATGTTGAAAGACTTTTGGATCTGGTTGCCTATAGTGTTTTTACAACCACTAATAATGCTGTAATGAACATTTTTGTGCATGTGTCCCTGTGCACATGGAGAGAGAAGTAGAATTGCTGGGTTAGACACATTCTTCCCATTCCCATAGTCCCTGGTCCAAATTTGAATCAAAGCACATTCTACTCACTTGGGTCTCAGCAACTAGGTCACCTTGCCATGTTTCCGGATGGCTTTAGTTGAACCCGAGGAGAAACGATTGGGACCCACGGAAAGGAATGAAAACTGATAGTGCTGTTTGCCATCTTGATATCAATTTCTCCGGCTCTTCAAGGATAGCTTGGCTCATGGGGCCCCAGAGACCTTGGCTGAATTTGAGCATGTTTTTGTTTTCCCAAACTGTCTGCCTCAGCCCTGACCCTCCCCAGATCTTTGCAATTCCAGGAATGACCCTGATGTTTATACCGCAGCCCTTTGGAGAGTGCACGGGCAGGGAGGCTCTGGAGAGGCTGTGCTGTTTCTGCTCACCCAGCGGGGAACCTGAGATGAGATGGCAGCATGAGGGCATGCTCTAGAAACCTCCATGACGCCTGACCAGGAAAGGCCCCTCTGCATGTATCCAAACATGCTTATATGTCTGTTTACAAACCCATGAGTGCAGGAGCTCACAAGGCTGTGTCTCTGCAAAGCGTGTACATGAGGCCACATCTCTTAAAAAGAAGAGGCATCGTTCTCTCCTCACCAAGAAGTTATTAGGGAAACCCAGACAGAACAGAGAGAATGCCAGAGCTTGAGAGGAGAGGGATCATTCAACATACAGACTCCTTAGCCCTTGCCTCTGAATTTCTGGGGCTGGGGTCTAGGTCTGTATTTTTAGCAAGCTTTTCAGCTTCCCAAAGTGCTGGGATTACAGGCATGAGCCACCCTGCCTGGCCACCACACATTTTTTTCTAAAGCCTAGTTTTGCCCACAATGAGAGTTTGAGGGGCAATAATGCCATGTCCTGTTTAACAGCAGCTATCATTTTAGCAGAATTGTTAATACCATTTTTCAGACTTGAGACATTAGCTCAGAGAGGTTAAAGGTTCTGACTTGTGAGTGAATCCCAAGGGGCAGCACTGGCATTCAGGGTTCTTGACCGCTGGTTTTCATTGCTCATTCCAGTTTGTTAAGGAATCGTCCACTGCTGTGGATGTTAGTGGAGTCATCTAGATAGCAGGGGGAGGAGAATGGTGGTTAGTATTTATTCTGTTGCCCAACATATGTCAAGGCTAAGTGCCGTTTGGGATAAATTAACAAAGATAAAGCCATGAGAATTTTCTGCCCGGCTAGGGTGGAACCAGGAAGCAGCGGCAGCCAGCCTTCATTCCCCTGGCCCATTACTCCGAATCAACTCTTGAAAGGCTTGGAATGCACCTGTTGCAAGAGGTGAGTTCACTGGAGGGATGATAGGTTCAGGGTTGGCTTAGATCATCATCTCTGTGATACCCCCTTCCCCATCCCTGCTCTTAGATTTCAAGATAATCATGAGGTTGGAGGAGAAGTCTGGAAAATGGTAAGGCTTTCTTCAGAATAAAGAAAAGAAGAAAGAAAGGAGACACATTGAGCTGTTAGGAAGATGTGTGATCGTTCTAGGGAAAAGGTCTCATTTCCTCACCAGGTCTGGATAAGGACCACTGCCACACCCTCCAAGCAGGAGGGACTGGGGAGTTACTTTTAGATTCCTGGGGCTTAGGTTCCTAAGTGTGCTTTAAGGTCTCTCATAGATCAGGAATCACCAATTTCCAAATAGAGCACTGAGGTCAGAACAGTGTGATAGGAGAAAATGAGGTTTTATGGGAGTCCATTTCTATCGAACACAAGGGTTTGATTTGTTGAGTAAGATCATTGATACAACAAACAGGATTATGTTGGAAAAATGGGTTGTGCCAAAATTAAGTCTGAAAACCTGGGTATGAATGCATAGAAGTGAACAACAAAGGCTCTTGGGCTGTCAATTTCCAGCTGCTTTCCTGGCTAAATTAGTAAAGGTGGACCAAAAGACAATGTAGAGACCCCATGGCAATTGTGAAGCACTGCTGATAATGGCAGAGAGATTGTGTTTGCTCCTGTGAATTCAGATGTAAGTCCATCCGGGCTCAGGTTTGCCATCTGTAAAATGGGACAATGATCCATTTCTAATCATCCCATCTGCCTTATCTCCAGCTTTCCTTCCAGGGTCGAAAGGTATGGCAATCTATCCAAGGCAGGGCTGGGAGCTCTCTCCTGCCCTTCAAGCCCCCCACTAATGGCCCTGGAGTTGTCTGTCATCTCCCTGACTTCTCTTTGGAAAAGCTCAACCTTCCGTATGTGTGTTGACCCATTTCCCCAGGTGCTTACTAATCCACAGGGAAAAGTCTCTTCAGGGGCCTTGGGGGTTCCTATCGATGATTTCTAAGCCAATGAACCTTTTCCATTGATGTCATTCGCGTTGCTAAGAACCATTTCTTATAGTGCCCTTTGCACCATAGCCCGTGGAGTTGCATACATAAGTGGTTGCTTAATATTATTCTGAACTTAACTCTTAGGCAGAAAAAAAAAAGTACAACTTGGTATTTTTGTTCTGAGGGCAAATTCCATCTCTAGTGGGAGTTTGACATCTGGAATGTTTTCATGTGGATTGTTCCTGCAGCCTATAAGAGGATATATGAGAAGAACTTGGTAATGTGTGATGATGCCTGTGTCTGACTGAGGGTGGGGGGAATGCTACGTGGGTACTTCCTGGAAGTGGCTAAGCACTAATCCCATGTGCACCTACTGTGTGCCAGGCCCTCACTGTAGATGCAGGCAGTGTCTCTGGATCCTCCCAGTGGCCCACTGGAGATACACACTGTCCTCTTCTTACAGGTGAACAATGGAAGCACAGAGAGCTTAAGGAACTTGTCTGGTACTGCACAGCTCAGTGATAAAATCTGGAATTCCAACTCAGGCAGTTAGATGTTGGGGTTTGAATCTCTTTGGCTGGGAATGGTAAAAAGGAATGAAGGCTCTTCTCAGCCCATAATGTTTTGTGATCTCTGCCAGGTCAACTCTTTCATTTCCCTTCCCTGGGCTTCCACTTCAAGATGTGGAGTTCAGATCTGGCCACTGGATTTGAGTCCAGAAGCCTGTTCTGGAGAAAGAAACAGATGCTGACGCATGGTCTTGTTAAACCATCTTTCAAAGACCTTGCGTCAGCAAACTAGGCCCCTGGATTTCTTCATCTTATTGGCATGTTTGTTGGCAGTGCTGAGATCAATAAAGAAATGGAATGAAACATACCCTTGAATCCAGGTGGCCTCTGAGGGTGGACAAACTTGACCTTCACCTCAGAGAGGTTGGGACATCTCAGGACAGGAGACCAACTTTGTCTGCTTGGAGAAACACTGCCCAGTTGGCCCATGCCTCCTGGGACCTGGAGCCAGGGTTGCATATGATATCTGGGCCCTGGACACTGCCTCTGTGGGCCCTTCTGTAAAAAGATATATTTTTAAAACTTAAAAATGATTATTTTTAGTTTTTGAGACAGGCTCTCTGTCACCCGGGCTGGAGTGCAGTGGTGTGATCATGGCTCACTGCAGCCTCTGACCCCTGGGCTCAAGTGATCTAACCACCAAAACCTTCCAGGTAGCTGGGACCACAGGTGTGCACCACCATGCCTGACTGTTTTTTATTTTATTTTATTTTTTTAAATTTTTAGCAGAGACAAGGTGATACAGTCAGGCTTGATGTCCCCACCCAAATCTTATCTTGAATTGTAGTCCCCACAGTCCCCGAATGTCAAGGGAGAGGCCAGGTGGAGGTAATTGAATCATGGGGGTGGGTCCCCCATGTCGTTCTCATGATAGTGAGTTCTCATGAGATCTGATAGTTTTATAAGGGGCTCTTTCCCCCTTTGCCTTCTGTCATGATTCTAAATTTCCTCAGGCCTCCCCAGCCATGCTGAATTGTAAGTCTTTCCTTTGTAAATTACCCAGTCTCAGGCAGTTCTTCATAGCAGCATGAAAATGGACTAATACGGCTGCGCATGGTGGCTCATGCCTGTAATCCCAGCACTTTAGGAGACTGAGGTGGGCAGGTCACCTGTGGCCAGGAGTTCGAGACCAGCTGGCCAACATGGTGAAACCCCGCCTCTACTAAAAATACATAAATTAGCCAGGCATGGTGGTGCACACCTGTAGTCCCAGCTACTCAGAAGGCTGAGGCAGGAGAATTGCTCAAACGTGGGAGGTGGAAACTGCAGTGAGTGAAGATTGTGCCACTGCACTCTAGCCTGGGCGACAGCACGAGACTCTTTCTCAAAAAACAAAACACAAAAAACCATATTTTATAACTGGTTTAATAAATGCAAATGTATTAATATTATACATTAAGACTTTCTGACCTAAAAGTTAATTTTTTTTCTGATGTTAATAGAAATAAAAACATGTTCTAGGCACTGTGCCTGCAGAGCCTAATGGATAAGTTGGCCTTGCCTGGAGCCTTCAGGCCCAAATGCACATTTATCTATGTGTGCCTCTTTCTTCAAATGTGGTTCCAGAGATTACAGAGGGCCTTCTTCTGAGGATTAATGTTGATTGACCTCTGGGACGCAGCCAAGGGATGCTTCTTTGGCCACTGTCTGGTGCAAGAGGGCCTAGTGAAGAGGGAGCTACAGGCTGAAAAGTCCTCTGAAATGCCCAGGAAAGACCCTATGCCCTGCGCTCAATAAGCTGTGGACTAGTGTGGCTGCAGATGGAAGGGTAGCGGAGGGGTCTTGGCTGTGAATGTGGAATATAGTAAAAGTAGATTTGCTTTATATGGGGCATGGAGTCATTTCAGCATTGGGCTGTCAACTTTCAGGCTTTGGGCTAAACGCCTGACTCCAGAACAGTGATTCCCACCCTAGGCCATTTTGCCCCTCAGGGGCCATTTGGCAATGAATGAAGACACATTTTTTGTTCCAACCTGGGGAGAGTGCCACTGATTTCTGATTTCTGTTGGCCAGGACTCTAGTACACAGGTTCGCCCCGTGCAGCAAAGAATTATCTGGCCAACTATTAGTAGTGCTGAGGTGGAGACCCTCATCCCAGAGGACATTCCAGGCATCAGGTTTGGGTGAGCAGAGCCTTCGCAGAAGCTCCTGGATAGGGCTATACATGAGCTGCCTTTCCCTTCTCCAACTAGACAACATGTCATTGTAGCCATAACAGAGACTGGCTGCCTTCACCCAAGCCACTTCCCAGAAGGGCACAGCCAGGTGTTTCTGAGCATCACAGCCTTCATGTCCACGGAGTGGAGAGTTCCAGAAATGGTGGCAGGGTGCTGTCCCAGCAGACTCCCAGAGCTCGTGTCTTCTCTAACACTCTGAGCAGAACGCGGTGTGGAGGTCTCCAGAAATCCTTCCTGCCTCTTGTGGGCACAAAGCTGGGCAGGGTGCGGTGAGCAGGGTGATGCCAAGGGTGATGTCAGCTACCAAGGGCTCGGGTGAGGGCGACTGGAGTTTCCCACTTCATTCTGTCTTTCTCATTTTGATCTTGAGTAGCTGGGATGGAGGCAAAAGGCTCTTCTCTTATGTTCTGATGAAGGGCAGAGTGGGAGTGGGGGCACTTTCTAGCCACTTTGCTCTCCTCCTGTGTTTTTGGTCTGCAGAGGAAAGGGGCAGGGAGACTGAGATGGTCCCACCCAGGTCCAGGGACATGGAAGCCTGTCTGGGAAGGGCAGTGGGGCGGAGGCAGGGAGGCTGGGGATGAGTGCGTGCGCTGTATGGGCGTCTGTGATGTGTTAGGGGTTTTCTCTGGCCTTTCACCATTTTGTTCCTGACCTCTGGGGTCCATCTAAAGAGGGAAGAAGAGCTCTCCTCCATGGTTGCTCCCCTCAACACCAACCATCTAGAAGGTTGTGGACCTGGTGGCACTGAAGAGATCTGTGCCACATGATGGGGTCACTCAGTGTCCCTGTTCTTGGGAAACTGGCAGGCAGCTGAGTGGGGGAAATCACTCAGCCTACTTCTCTGAGCCCCTGGGTGTCTGCTGCTCTCTACGTGGAGGAGGACAGAGGCAGGGCAGGATGGATGAGGAAGGCTGTGGGCTAGTGGCTGGGTCTGATTAGACATGGTGGAGCAGGACTCCCACCCAGCCTGGAGGCGCTCGCTAAATCCGCCTTTTCCTGCCAGTGGTGCCGGGCTGCCGGGCTGCTGGAACAATTTAATCTGTGCTGGCTTCATTTATGGCACAACCCAGGCTCCCCAGATCCTCTGTGGGAATACCCATTCACGATAAAATAATTTTCCAGGTGTCAGAGGTTTATACATTTAAACATTTGAATTCTTTTTCTGAAGTTCAACAGTTTTGGATAAAACTCTTTTAAAACGATGAATAGGTAAGATTTTAATTCCTTCCCCCTTTTGATGTCCCAAGACCATCATCGTCAACATAATTCTTGTTTTGGGCTGTAAGACATGGGCATCCCCAGGGGTCATTGAGGGGCGCGGCATTCATCATTTGCCATGCACAAAATGTACCCGGAGTTTGTGTGTTTGGTTTTCTTAGTGTCCTCCTTCCTCTCTGTCGTTTGATCCTTCTTGCTACTGTCCACATGCATTCCTTCTTTCTCCCTTTAATTTTGTTGACTTTCTTCTGCGGCAGCCTTGGAAACCAGACATCCAGAAGCCAGGCTTCCTGGAGCAACACAGTTGTGAACTGTCAGGGTTCCTCACAGGATGGTTCTCTCCTCATCTTGGTGGAAAATGCCAACATTTAAACATGCCCAGCCATGGTAACAGCTATTAGGATGTTCAGTGCTTATTTTCCTTTGTTTCCCGGTTCTTGGTTGGGTTCCATGCTGCTGAAGTAGCAGATAACTGGGGCATTCCTTATCATCACCATCATCATCATCAAAGTAATAACCAATGGCAACATGGATATAGAATTTATGTGCTCTGAGTCATCTTTTACTTTGTTTTTGAGACAGAGTCGCTCTGTCACCCAGGCTGGAGTACAATGGTGAGATCTCGGCTCTATGCAACCTCTGCCTCCAGGGTTCAAGTGATTGTCCTGTGTCACTCTCCCAAGTAGCTGGGATTACAGGTGCGCGCCACCATGCGCAGCTAACTTTTTGTTTTGTTTTGTTTTGTTGTTTTTGAGACGGAGTCTCACTCTATTGCCAGGCTGGAGTGCAGTGGTGCAATCCCCGCTCACTCCAACCTCCACCTCCTAGGTTCAAGCAGTTCTCCTGCCTCAGCCTCCTGAGTAGCTGGGACCACAGGTGTGTGTGCCACCATGCCTGGCTAACTTTTGTATTTTTAGTAGAGACTGTGTTTCACTGTGTTAGCCAGGATGGTCTCGATCTCTTTACCTCGTGATCCGCCTGCCTTGGCCTCCCAAAATGCTGGGATTACAGGCGTGAGCCACCATACCTGGCCAATTTTTTGTATTTTTAGCAGAGGGGGTTTTGCCATGTTGGCCAGCCTGGTCTCAAACTCCTGACCTCAGGTGATGCACCTGCCTCAGCCTCCCAAAGTGCTGGGATTACAGGCATGAGCCACCCTACCCAACCTAAGTTGTCTTTTAACTGCTTTACATACTCTCAACAGCTCTATGACGAAAGAACTGTTATTATCCAGCAACTTACAGTTAACTTACAGTTAAGAAAGTAGAGGCACAGAGAAGGTCTGTGCAGGGGAGAACACGTGCACCTGATAAAGAAAATGGCAGACCTGGGATTTAACCCGACTACACTCCCTTAACCAGTACTGCTACCCTGGTGATGGCATGCTGGCTTCTAAAGGATCCTGCTGACTGACTAGTTATCAGGCTTGGAGGGACGGGAAGGGATGGGCAAACCTCCATCAAATGTTCCATATGCTGGGGCCCATCCTGGATATACCCTGGCAGCAGGTGCTGCTGGAGTGCTAGCACCTGGCCCCGTCTTTGGCATGGAAGAGGTGCCCCCTCCCTTAGTTGGTGAGTGAGTGAATACCCTTATTTAGAATTACTTTAAGAGTTATTCCTTTCTGTTTTCAGGGCTGTACATTTTTGAAGGTGCATTAATGGAGAAGAGAAAATGTGCAAGATTGGTTGAAAAACACCCCCTCTGCACCTACCCAGATCTTGTTGGGACCTGCAGGAGAGCAGCTCTGGGTGGCATGGTCTGGGGCTGTTCGCTTTGCTGTGTCTCTAGGGGGCTGGGGCCGGGGCCGGGTGGTTTGAGGCCCTGCCCTTCTGGAGCTTGCCTGGGCTTGTCTCCCAGTTACAGCTCTGCCATGAGATTCAGATCCTCTGTGCCTCCCTTGGCTGGACGTGCCTCAGCCAGAGTGAGACCGTGGTAGGCTGGAGCTGCTTTCAGGCCTCTTTCACCTGGGCTGTGCACACAGAAGGTCGAAGAAAGTCTAAGGAGACTTAATGGATGCTTCTTGGACAGGCAGCTGAAGCTATAAAGTTGAAGGAGTCATACATAGTTCCTATTCTTGGGGCTCTCAGTGTCATGGGGTTGGGGTGGGTTGCACAGACAGACCTGGGAACGAGGAAACATCAATGGGGCAGAGCTGCAGCCGCCTCGGAGGAGCACTGTGGGACCTTTGAGGCGGGGCCAGGTTGGCAAATGCAAAGTGACAGCAGGGTGTGCTGGGACCGGGTTCCGGGTGGCGACATGGCCTTCCACCTTCTCCTTTGCCACGCGTGCTGCAGCCCAGTGATGTCTGTGGCACAAGTTTTAAATAACTCAACTAATTGGTGCTTTTCCAGACCATAAACAAACTAAACCGGAGGTTACAGAATCTGGGAGGTCCCAGAAAGGACTTAAGTCCACTCCATGGCTGGGGCCCTTCAGATGCCTTCGTCCCTCTGTGCGCCTCTGTTCTGCTTTTGCCTTGTAGGAGGGTCCCTGTCATTCTTTTAGAGTCAGACAGCTCGAGTTCAAATCCTGAATCCATCCCTTTTTCAGATTTGTGATCTTGGTCAAGTAACTGACCTGTGAGCCTCAAATTCTCCATCTGTGAAAGTTGGGAGGGGTGCTAGTAGTGCCCGCCTGAGAGTTAGGGTGAAGCTGAAATTGATCATCCATGTAAATTGCTCAGCACGGGCCCTGACGAGTCGGTGGCACGCATTAGCCGTGCGTCATCTCCACCCTCATCATCGTTAGGGCCCAGGTGGCTCCCAGAGGGCACATCTGGGAGCACTTCTTCCCTTCCTCTCTGCAGACGATGGCGATGACTTGGAAGGAGGCCCCATGGAGAACCACGCAGACAGCACCGTGACCATGTTGGGCGGGGTAGGCGGTGCTGGCCGGAAACCCCTCAAGTCGGGTATGAAGGAGCTGGCCGTGTTACGGGAGAAGGTCACTGAGCAGCACCGGCAGATGGGCAAGGGCAGCAAACATCACCTCGGCGCGGAGGAGACCAAGATACTTCGACCGCCTCCTGCCAGGGTCAGTGAGGCTCAGGTCTGGTGGGAGGAGTGGGAGGACGTGAAAAGGGGGTCTCAGCTGGAGGAGGGCATCCCAGTAAGATCCTCGTCTGATGTGACCTGCAGGCAGTGCACTTTTCTTTCTACAAACATAGTGACCTTTGGGGCAATCAGTGTCTCTGGTGGTGAAATAGACTGGACATGTGGTTTCTTGATGTTCTTTCCTTCGAAACCCTCCACATTTCCATACGGTTTTAGAACACAGGCAAAGAAAATGAATCCCAGAGATGAAGACAGATTCCCTGAAACTTGCTCACTCATTTCCCCCTGCTCCCCGAGATGGGGTCTTACTCTCTTGCCCAAGCTGGGGTGTAGTGGTGCCCTCATGGCTCACTGCTGCCTCCAACTCCTGGACTCAAGTGATCCTTCTGCCTCCCTTGGGACTCCTGAGCACCTGGCCAATTCGGTATTTTTTTGTTTTGTTTTGAGATGGAGTTTCACTTTTGTTGCCCAGGCTGGAGTGCAATGGCATGATATGTCAGCTCACTGCAACCTCTGCCTCTTGGGTTCAAGTGATTCTCCTGGCTCAGCCTCCCAAGTAGCTGGGATTATAGGCATGCATCACCACGCCCGGCTAATTTTGTATTTTTTTTTTTTTGGAGACGGAGTTTCGCTCTTGTTACCCAGGCTGGAGTGCAATGGCGTGATCTCAGCTCACCGCAACCTCCGCCTCCTGGGTTCAAGCAATTCTCCTGCCTCAGCCTCCCAAGTAGCTGGGACTACAGGCACGTGCCACCATGCCCAGCTAATTTTTGTATTTTTATTAGAGACGGGGTTTCACCATGTTGACCAGGATGGTCTCAATCTCTTGACCTCGTGATCTACCCGCCTCGGCCTCCCAAAGTGCTGGGATTACAGACATGAGCCACCGCACCCGGCCCTAATTTTGTATTTTTAGTAGAGATGGGGTTTCTCTATGTTGGTCAGGCTGGTCTCGAACTCCTGACCTCAGGTGATCTGCCCACTTCAGCCTCTCAAAGTGCTGGGATTACAGGTGTGAGCCACTGTGCCCGGCCCAATTATGTCTCACTATGGGGGTCTCACTATGTTGCCCAGACTGGTCTCAATCACCTGGACTCCAGCGATCCTCCCACCTCAGCCTCCCAAAGTGCTGGGATTACAGGCACAAGCCACTGTGCCTGGCCTGAAACTTAGTCACTCTTGTTGCCATATGCTTCTCTCACTGAGCTATCCCCTCTTCTTTCCCACCCAGCTCTGCCACCTTGGGTCCTGGCCCTGGTTGGTTTTATGGAAAGAAATGGAGCTTGGGCCGTGGGGTGGGGGCATAGAGATTCTGGAGACAACCACTTGGATTGCTATTTGGAGGTAGAGCCCATTCTGACACATGAACGCTGTGGTCACAGAGCAAGGAGGGGAGTGAACATTCTCATCCATACAGTTTTCTTAGGGGCTAGGGTTGGGGAGCATGGCAGGGAGATCCCCGGGCGGGGCGTCAGAAAGTCCCTGTGCCACCCGCTATGACCATGGGAAAGTCCCCTCCCTGTGCAGCAGCTTCTCCCTGCACTTGGCGTGTGGCGCGTGCTTTGTGGGCCTGCTGTCCTGACTCTGGGTGTCCTCTGCTGTCTATGCTCGCAGACCCCCTGCCAGCAGGAGCTGGACCAGGTCCTGGAGCGGATCTCCACCATGCGCGTTCCAGATGAGCGGGGCCCCCTGGAGCACCTGTACTCCCTGCACATCCCTAACTGTGACAGGAATGGCCTGTACAACCTCAAACAGGTGAGCATGGTGCCAGCCTGGGACCGAGCGGCTCCCCATCAGCCCTGAGCCCCAGATGTGCCTCGTTTCTGCCCCACCTGCCTATAATCCTCTGACGTCTAGGCTGAGTAGGAGACCCAGACTTCTGTTACCAGGAGGATTGGGGTGCCAGCTGCCAGGCCGGGATGGCTGTGGCTTTTCTCCCTGCCTCGGACAGGTCAGATACTGGCTCCACTTGCCCAGCCACACGGCAGCCACATTTGCTATCCAGGTTGAGAGGATGCTCTTTTTTTTTTTAGACAGAGTCTCACCCTGTCACCCAGGCTGCGGTGCAGTGGTGCGATCTCGGCTCACTGCAACCTCTGCCTCCCCATTAGCTGGGACTACAGGCGCAGGACACCACGCCCAGCTAATTTTTTGTATCTTTAGTAGAGACAGGGTTTTATCATGTTGGCCAGGCTGGTCTTGAACTCCTGACTTCGGGATCCACTTGCCTCAGCCTCCCAAAATGCTGGGATTACAGGCGGTTGAGCACATATTAGTCCATCCCTCGCTTCTCCCACCTAACTGTCCCATGTGTCTGTGCCTTTCCTGTGAGACAGAGAGAAGGAATGGGATAAAAGAGGAGGTGCCAGCTGTCATCCTGTTTTTAAGCATGAGTTCTCAGCCCTGGCTGCATACTGGGGTCTTCTGGGGAACTTTAAAAAATACAGAGATCAGGGCCCCACCCCAAGAGATTTAGATTTTGTGGGTCTGGGGTGCTTTCTGGGCATTGGGATTTTATTTTTTTTATGTATTTTTTTAAGATGAGGTCTCCCTCTATCACCCAGGCTGGAGTGTAGTGGCGCAATCTCCACTCACTGCAACCTCCGCCTCCCCGGCTCAAGTATTTCTCCTGCCTTAGCCTACTTGAGTAGCTGGGATTACAGGTACCCACCACTACACCTGGTTAATTTTTGTATTTTTAATAGAGACAGGGTTTTACCATGTTGGCAAAGCTGGTCTTGAACTCCTGACCTCAGGTGATCCGCCTGCCTCAACCTCCCAAAGTGCTGGGATTACCTGGCTGGTCAGTGGGATTTTATAAAGCTCCCCTGGTGGCTCTAATGGCAGTCTGGGCCGACCTGAAGCGTGAATGTTTGGAGCCGGGAGATGGGAACAGGGCTCTGCTGTCGGCCCAGGGGTCTCACCACTCCACCCTCTTCACCATCCAGACACCCTGATCCTCTAAATATGAGTTTAGTATTAAAAGCTATTTGTGAGCCAGGCACGGTGGCTCACACCTGTAATCCCAGCACTTTGGGAGGCCGAGGAGGGCAGATCACAAGGTCAGGAGTTTGAGACCAGCCTGGCCAACATGGTGTAGCCCTGTCTCTACTAAAAATACAAAAAATTAGCCAGGCATGGTGGCAGGCGCCTGTAATCCCAGTTACTCAGGAGGCTGAGGGATGAGGAGAATCACTTGAACCCGGGAGGCGGAGGTTGCAGTGAGCTGATATTGTGCCACTGCACTCCAGCCTGGGCGTCAGAGTGAGACTCTCTTTAAAAAAAAATAAAAAAAAGGCTATTTGTGTACATGCCCTCTAAATGTAACCTGGCTAACTCAATTTGGAGCTCAGAAGAAAAACTTGATCACTTCTCATGGAAAACAGGCTGTCTGCTGCACCTTTGCTTTGGGTACTAATGTAGGCATAGTTAGCTTGTGCATGAGTACAGAGACCTTGAGCTGGAATGCCTGGGGAGTGCCTGGCTTCCATCCCAGCTATGCTTCTCACCAGCTGCGTGACCTTGGGCAAGTTGCTTAGCCCATCTGTGCTTCAGTTTTATCATCTGTAAACCAGGGATAATAATGGCATCTAATTCACAAAGTGGTTGTGAGGGTTAAATGACTGCATTTGTTAGAAACCGAACAAGCGGTCTTTTGCTCACACAGTGCCTGGCACATAACTGATTTTGATTGCAGCATGAAGTTTTTTACCTTACAGTATGACTAAGCTTCAGTATGCTGGGTCGCCACCCCTCAACCCCCCCGCACTGGGTGGAGCCTCCTTGAGGCTGGGGACTGAGTCTTTTCATCTTCAAGGATCCGGAAAGGCCGTGCTCATCAGAGGGGTCCTGGGCGGGCAGCATCAGCATCATGTTGGAGCTTGCTAGCCATGCAGAATTTCCAGCTGTCCAGGGACCTGCTGAATAGGAATCTGCATTTTATCAAGGTTCCCTGGCGCATGTTTGAAGTTGGGAAGGTCCGCCCTGCAGCGTGTGGGTAGCTGCACAGGGTGGCTGTTTCGCGGCCTCCAGGTGGAGGGAGGGAGGAAAGCCGCCGGCTGCGGGCTCCTCCACGCTCCTCTCCTCTCTTTCCAGTGCCAGATGTCTCTGAACGGGCAGCGTGGGGAATGCTGGTGTGTGGACCCCAACACCGGGAAGAGGATCGAGGGCGCCCCCACTGTCCGTGGGGACCCCGAGTGTCATCGCTTCTACTATGAGCCGCAGGAGGCTGGCGGGGTGCCCACCCAGCAGGCACAGTAGACCGAAGGCAGCCGGTGCCTGGTGTCCCTGTCCCCACCCCTCTCCAAGCACCGGCAGAAAACGGAGAGTGCTTGGGTGGTGGGTGCTGGAGGGTTTTCCAGTTCTGCCACACGCATTTACACTTGGAAAGAGACCAGCACCGAGCTCGGCACCTCCCCCCTCTCTCTTCCTCTCCACAGATGCCACACCTGCCCCTTGTTGCTTCCCCCGGGGAGGAAGGGAGTCACGGTGGGGGGAGCTGGGGTTCAGGTTTGGGAAGCGGGGAGAGACATTTTTATTTTTTAACCCCTATGTCTCTTTTGCTTATGATTAAAGGAAGGAAAAGTAAAGTGTGTGTCTTTTGTCTGAGTCTTTGGGGTCTTCCAGGGAGAGATGAGGAGGCTGGCCTAGGTTGGCCTACCTGCCAGCATCCAGCTTTGCCCCTGGCCCATAGGAAAATGGGAAAGGCCCTGCCTTGGTTTCCTGTTCATGAAATGGGAATAAAAAGGAATGGGAACCTCCTGAATCTTGCGGCCCCAGGACTCCCAGGCGAGGCTTCTGCCCCCATGCGGCCCCTGCCTGGCCTTCTACAGGGGCGGCATGAGTCACAGGGTGGGGGTCAGGGGAGACGAGGAGCAGGGGTCCGGCTTCCTCCCTCCCACATCCAGCTGACACTGCAGTGGGAGATAAGGCACAGGAAACGTTGGAATTGGGGTTGTTTGGCCCCTGAAAAAAAGGAAGCTCCCTCCTGCCCAGGGTGAGACATTTCCGCTCAGCCCCCAAAGAAGGAGTGGGGCTGTGGTTCACTGGCTTATTCACAAAGGTGACGCCACTGAGAGTTCAGGCGCTGCTCTCTAAGGGGCCCACGTGATTTGGTCTCCAGACCAGCAAATATCAACCGGAAACGGCTGTGTGTCAAGGAGCGCAGGCTGAGGGACTGTGGAAGGAGGCACAGAATGTGGCCCTGTTTCCTTAGCAGAATTCCACATCGGAGCTCACCTACATCCGCCACTCTGTTCTGCTGGCCTGTCAGCCCCAGTGAATTCCAGTGGGCTTACGCACCCACACTCCTGCCTTTGCAATGGGCCACGGGGGAGAAAGCCCAGCACTTGAGGCCGAGGGTCCCTGCCCCCAACATTCCTCAGCACGTGGCCCAGGGCCCCGGCCCAACCCTCAACCTTCCAGACCTTCCATCTGGAGAGGCAGAGGGATGGCGGGGGCTTTACCAGGTGTGACATAAGTGTAGCTGGAATGCGAGACAGCCCTCAGAAATGCCACGAGATGAGCTTTCTTGGAGTGCAGGAAAACCAGATCCCCAAGCATAGATGGAGCCCTGCCAAGAGGGTGTGTTCCAGGGTGCACCCAGCCAAGCCAGCACGTGGCACTGCCCCGAAAGTGTGTTCCTTCTGCGAATCTTGTGCGTCCGTGAAACAGGCACTCTTGTTAGTTACACTTTACAGATGAGGAAAAGATCCCCAGAAGGGCCCAAACTCCCCAGCCCTGGGCCTGGGGACCCCTAACTCTAGCCTGTGACAGCCACCCATCCCTGAGTTATACTGGGCCCGTGGGTGGAAGCAGGCGGGACGCTTGGAGAGGACCTAGAGGGCTCTGGGCACTGGATGGACCTGGGACCTGAAGCTCAGCAGCCCCTGTGCGGGATCTGATTGTCTTTCATTTGGCGCATGCGTGATGCCGCCGGCCCGTTCCTCCGTCCGTCCTCTCTAGCACCGGAGCTGCTCTTCCCGGGTGGAGCAGCCCACGACTGGTCTTCTGGGAAGCCGGGTGGTTCTCAACTGTGGTGAACATTTGACTTGACGGGGACACTTGAAAAAACAAATAAAAAACAAAAAACTGATGGCAGTGCCTCAGCTTCAGACATTCTGTTTGTTTTTGAAAATGAAGTGATTTTAAATTTTTAAATAAAAGACTCTAAATGATTTTCAGCATATATTACAAGTTTAGTTTTAAAATAGACTTAAATTTATAACAGGTCTTACAATGACTTCAATACATAGGCACCCCAGAGCACAATGTGAAGGTGTGACAGTCACATGCTGACCTCTTAATATTCCAAGAGGACCAAGATCTTTTCAAACACATAAAGAAATTGGGCTTGGTACAATGCTAACCCCTAAGGGCGATTCTCCTTTATAAACTACAATATTATTGTCAGTTTCATATACTTTTGCTTTATAAAGAACTCCTACAGGAAGAACTTTCCGGAGGTTGTCCCAGATATAAACAGCGACATTTTCAGTCGTGCTCGCCGCATCTGCAAAGCGTGCCACATCCATGTTGAGATTCTTATGATCAAGGGGTTGCATTATCGCCTCCTCCGTATATTTTTTGAGATCAGCCAAATTCATAACCATTCCTGTAGCAGGGTCAATCTCTCCGTGTCCACAACTTTATATTGTATCCATGGCCATTTGGATTGCTGCATTTCCCCAACAGTTTCAAGTTCTCTTCATTACTTAGACATTTACTGTGCAGCTGGTGGCTGGCGCTGAAGGAGATGCACAGGACACTTGCACCTGGCGGTGATGGCCGCCATCCGCCACCAGCTTCAGACATTCTGATGTAACTGGCCTGCTGTGGAGCCCAGGCAGGGTCTTTTTCCTTTCTTAGGTTCCAAGGTGATTGTGGACCAGGGATAAGGCAAGAAGAATGCCGGAGTCAGGACGCCTGGGCTTGGATCTGTTACCACCATGTGGTTTTCCATTGCCTGGGGCTACGCCATCACCTTCTCTGAGCCTGTTTTTCTCATCTGTCTATTGGGGATAATGTCAGCCTCAAATAACAGGGTGGTATCAGTGTGAGGCTGGATGTGAAGGTGCTTTGAAAACTATAGGACTGTATAAAACGGGAGGGGTTACTATGAGGCCCTTGTTGGGTCAGCTGTTTGTCAGATCTCACGCCCCAGGCTTGCCACGTTGTCCATTCCATTCTCTGAACTTTTGCAGAGGGCTTCCGAGGATGCCACAACTTCCCTGCCCATTTCCCCTCCATTACTCATTACTCTTAGTGCTCTTGTACCCAACCCTCTGAAGAGGAGCCTTTTTTTTTTTTTTTTTTTAGACGGAGTTTTCCCTCTTGTTGCCCAGGCTGGAGTACAATGGCTGATCTCGGCTCACTGCAATCTCTGCCTCCCGGGTTCAAGCAATTCTCCTGCCTCAGCC
This sequence comes from Alouatta palliata, assembly GCA_004027835.1. NCBI lineage: Eukaryota > Metazoa > Chordata > Mammalia > Primates > Atelidae > Alouatta > Alouatta palliata. Next base: position 23,842 of record PVKV010014801.1, on the reverse strand, counting down.
ACCCGAGTAGCGGGATTACAAGCATATGCCACCACGCCTGGCTAATATTTTTATTTTCAGTAGAGATGGGGTTTCTCCATGTTGGTCAGGCTGGTCTTGAACTCCCGATCTCAGGTGATCCGCCTGCCTCCCAAAGTGCTGGGATTGGAGGCGTGGGCCACTACGCCCGGCTGAAGAGGTGGCTTTTATGGAGGAGTGGATGAGCAGCATCTCCGCGGCGGCTCTAGGTACAGGAACCACACGAATTGCTGTGCAGTGCGACCTAGAAACATTCGCCGAGAGGAAGCATCAGTGCATCCATGCGGGAAGATGGCTGGCTGGGCAGGGATCATGCAGTTGTCAGGCATATCCTTCACCTGGAACTAATTGTCTCTTTAAAGATTAAGCAAATACCGGGTCTATACTGCCACTGTGTGGCAGTACGCGGAACTGCAACTGGGCATACACTGGGCCTTGCCTTAGGGCTGTTGCATTGAAGAGGAGTGGGCCAGAAGGACTCAGTTGGGGACCTTGTTACCACTGGCCCTATCCCAGACCCTCTGAGCTAGAAACTCGGGGAGGGGCCTGAGAGTCTGCATTGAAACTTGCTTCCTGTGTGGTTCTTATGGAGGACTGGTTGACTTTATTTATAGGACACAGGGCAAAACGAACATATGGAGTCCCTTATTCAGAAATATTAAGAATGTCGAGACAGTAATAGCGGAACATTAAACCAAGCGCCAGCCCTGTGTGAATGCATGGGTGATGTCCACGGGGCTACCCCTCTTCTTATGCCCTCTGTGTTTGGACAGTCCCGACTGTCATCCCTGAATCTGTTCATTGTGTCTTGAATACTAGCTACATAGTAAGATGTGGTGGCTGAAAGTGTGAGCCTGGAGGTGAGGTAGCCTTTGAACAGAATCTGGACTCTCTTGAGTTATGTGCCTTTGGGCATGTTTCTAACTTCTGTGAATTTCATTTACTTCCTCTTTAAATACTGGGATAATTTCTATCTCAAAGACTTGTTTTGAGAATAAAAAATCATTTCTGTCACATGGTAAGTGCTGCCTAAATGTAGCTCTCAGCCGGGTACAGTGGCTCACGCCTGTAATCCCAGCACATTGGGAGGCCAAGGCAGGTGGATCACCTGAGGTCAGGAGTTCAAGACCAGCCTGGCCAACATGGTGAAACCCCGTCTCTACTAAAAATACAAAAATTAGCTGGACTCGGGGGCAGGTGCCTGTAATCCCAGCTACTTGGCAGACTGAGGCAGAAGAATCACTTGAACCTGGGAGATGGAGGTTGTAGTGAGCTGAGATCATGCCACTACACTCCAGCCTGGGTGACAGATCGAGACTCCATCTCAAAACAAAACAAAACAAAACAAAACAAACAAACAAACAAACAAATATATATATATATAGCTCTCACTATATCCCAGGAGCAGGGTTAGGGTGTCAGGCTATGAAGATGAAGAGGATGAAGATGAAGAAGATTATGGCCTTTGTCCTGAAGGGGTGACATTCTTGTGGAAGGAAACTCAGAGACGGCCCTTCATGGATGGCCTCCAGCAAGGAATGTGGGGCAGTTAGAAGGAACAGCTAAGTCTGGTGTCAGGGAAGGTGTCTCAGAGAGGGTGAAGGCAGAGTTGGAAGGAAGAAGCCAAGACTGGGGAGGGGAGTGGAGGATGCGCGTACGTCACCCATGCATGTGTGTGCGGTTGTGGGTGCCGGGGGGCGGGGTTCAGACAGAGGGAGCAGCACGCGCAGAGGCTTTATCTTATTTTTTTGTCTGTATTTATTTATTTCTAGAGACAGGGTCTCACTCTGTTGCCAAGGCTAGAGTGCAGTGGCATGATCATAGCTCACTGCAGCCTTGAGCTCCTTGGCTCAAGCAATCCTCCCATCTCATCCTCCCGAGTGCCTAGGACTACAGGTATGCACCAGCATGCCTGGCTAATTTTTATTTTGTAGAGACACAGATCTCACTACGTTGCCCAGGCTGGTCTCGAACTCTTGGGCTCAAGTGATCCTCCTGCTTTGGCCTCGCAAAATGTTGGGATGCCAGCAGTGCATCACCATGCCTGGCCTGCAAAACCTTTAAGTCATGAGCTGCGCAATGAACTTGGACGCCGGTGTATGGCTGGGGATACATGTGGTGAGGGGAGGAAGCAGGTGGAAGAGGAACCAGAGGAAGAGGAAGCCGGGGCACATCAGGAACAATTGGGGTGTCTTGCTGAGGAATTTGCACTCTGGACCAAAAGTTAAGAAATACCAAGGAAGGAAGTTAGGCAGAGGATGGGCATGACTGGATTGGTGTTTAGAAAGTGAACTGGGCCTGGCATGGTGGCTCACGCTTATAATCCCAGCACTTTGGGAGGCCAGGGCAGGTGGATCACCTGAGGTCAGGAGTTTGAGACCAGGCTGACTAACATGGTAAAACCCGGTCTCTACTAAAAATACAAAAATCATCTGGACACAGGGGCGGGTGCCTGTAATCCCAGCTACTCGGGAGGCTGAGGCAGGAGAATCATTTGAACCTAGGAGGCGGAGGTTGCAGTGAGCTGAGATCGCACCACTGCACTCCAGCACGAAATTCCATCTTAAAAAAAAAGGAACTGCAACTGTGATGTCCAGCGTGGAAGCCAAGACGTGGAGTGGGCCTGTGTGCAACGTCCCTGCAGGCGGAATTGCAAGGATCCGGGTGAGAAGTGAGCATGATCTGAATGAACCAGGGCTGGGAGATGGAGAGAAGGGCGGAGGCTGAGGGTGGTCCATGAGGCCACTGATCGCTAGTGCTTGGTGGCTTACTGGATGCAAGGGGTAAATGAGGAGTCAGGACTGAGGCCAGGCGTTGGGCTTGGACAGCTGGGTGGATACGCTGTCATCCTCTGAGACAGCAAACAGGAGGAGGAGGAAGAACAGGGAAGAAGAGGAGAGGTTTGAGGAAGGAAAGAGAAGGAAGAGGGATGGCTTAGTGGAGAAGATGCTGAGTTCAAATTGTGTTGCTGTTACTGAACTTGTACTTTGTAAGGCGTAAGATAAAATGGTAAGAGAGGCCAAGTGCCTGAGCTTACAGGATGAGTTCAACATTGGACGCATTGTATATGAGCTGCTTCAGGGGCATCGGGTGGAGAAGGCATCTCTCGACTTTTCCTTGTTCTCATCCTGATATCGATTCTTGAGCAAGGCCCATCAGTTCTGTCTGCAGGCCATGGTTCCTCTCTATTCCCTCCTCTTCCTTTCTTCTGTCACCAACACGGAGGGAGATGGGATGGTGGATGGGTCCGGGCCGACAAACAGGTGGGGAGAGCATGGGAAGGGGCTGTCCCTTGGGAACAGAGGAGGACTGGCAGGGGAAGGAATAAGAGTGTGACGGGTGGTTTTGTGGATAACTTGGTAGGGGTTGGGATGGGGAGATGGGAAGGGCTTCAACTACTAGTCTTGGTTTTCTCTGATAGGGAGAAGGCCAGGGTGTTTGCTAAGAGTGAGGGAAGGTGATATAGTGCGTTGGAGAAATGAGGGTAATGTTGGAGGGAGATAATTCGATTAGAGCTCCCAATAGGTTTCCCAGGCAATATGTGGGGCCCTTGGAGCCTGGGAATTCTGGGGTGATGTCAGCTCACCCGATAGTGGCAGTTTTCCCCTCGGGGCTTAGCAGCATTGCGCAGGAGGGACAGTGCTGAGAAGCTGCAGGGCAGGGGGACCCCAGACAAGCTGATGGCAAGAGTGGAGCGGTGGGCTCCGGTCTCCTTAGGCAGAGCAGTAGAGTCAGAGAGGGCTGATGGATCGAAAACTCAAGCAAGGGCGAGCAAAGGCTCCCCGTCTCTCTTGGGTAAAATCATCTCTGCTCTCTTGCCTGATTCTTCTCACTCCCATAGTAGACTACAATTGGTGTGGGAGAGTGGGGTTTTCAGATTTTAGATATGGAACCTTGGGGGTCCCAGGGCTCAGAGTGTGGCTTAAGTGGATGGAGGGGAAGGCAGATGGTGTGTGGCAGTGCTTGGACCAGCAGCGTAGCACTGGGGAGAGGCTGGGAGACAGGGCTTCCAGGCTGCTGAACCGCAGGGACCCCTGGGAATGGTGCTATGCTAAGGGGCTGTATGGGTTGTCCCATGAGCACTGGCAGTGCAGGGTGGTGGGGGGACAGGGGTGGAGTCGTCCATCCAGAGCCTGAATCCTTGATGGCCACAGGCTGTGAGCAGGGATTCACAGATATGGGTTATACGGGAGGGAGGAGATGGAAGGGGAGTGGAGGACCACAGTGGAGGGGGTTAGGGTTGTGCTCGGGGTGGGGTCTGAGATGAGCCTTCAGGGAGGAGCAATGGGGAGAAGGATCTCGGCTCGCATCTGCTCCAGGCAGTGTGCATGCGTACGACAGGGTAAGCGGCTTCCCCTCCAGAAGCCAGGAGACAGTCTGGGGTCAGGCGATGCCACGGGGTAGGTCTTCCTGTAGTTCCTCTTCCTGTCCCCACACTCGAGGCACCTCTGGAAAGGAAAGCAGTGAAGGTACCTGGTCCCTCTCTGCACCTCTTAATGCATCCTCCACCTCCTCCTCTTTCACCCCAACTGCTGGGCCCAGGTAGCCCGAGAGAGCTGCGTAGGAGCCTCCCTGGGTTCCCGGGTGCCTGCAGGGAGGGCTGAGTGATGGGCGTCCGAATGCTGCGCTCTTCGGCTGGATAGACTACTATGTGAACTTGAGGGACCTGGTGCTGACAGCTGTCAGGGAAGCAGCTCAGCCACCCCAGAAGGATGTGTGCCTGGGGGTGTCAGGCCATCGCAAGGCAGGGATGTCCAGTTGCCCCGTGACTAGGACAGGATGGGACATGTGTCTTCCTGGCAGCCTCAGCTGTTGAGCTGGGCAGAGTGAGGATGCTGCCGCCTCCACTTCCCTGCTGTGCTGCTGGGCCCGAGGCCCGGGGGTGCAGTCAGTGGGGTGCCTAAGGGGCAGTGTGCTGTGCAGCTCTGTGAACCAGGAGGGGCCATAGGGGAAGAGCCCTGGGGACAGAGGGGACTAGGAGGGAGGAAAGCCACAGGGTGAGGCGGCAGAAGGTGGGAGGGTGTGAGAACTGCGCTCTTCAGTGCCCAAAGGTTGACATCAGGGCTGCCATCTTGGGTTTTCCTCTTCACTGGGCACAGACGGCAGTGGAGGTTGGGCAGGAACCAGGGGGAGACTTTATCTTGGCCAGAGGATCCTAGGAGTTATGAGTTAACAAGGCAGTGGGAGGAGGGATGGAGGAACATTCTAGAAATGCCTGCCTTAAACTCTTCTTCAAGGAGCAGAAACTTCCCATTTGTCTGAGGGTGGATGAAGGCCACTTGACTTCATAGCAAGGGCTGAGATTCGAAGAGGGTAGTCATCGTAATAGAAGAGTAGCAGAACACGAGCTGGGTGTTCACGGTTCTCGGGCTTTGGGGACATTAACTGGCTGACTCCTCACAGCAGCTCTAGGAGGTTTTATCTACAAGGAAATGGAGGCCTGAGGAGGTTACGGAGGTTGCTTGGGTTTCATGACTGCGGTGGCTTTCCAACGGAAGGGAAAGGGGCTGCTGCAGTTCCAGTGGGAGGGCTTGTCTTGAGTTCTCTCTGGACAGAGCGAAGGCTGAGCCCTGACCCCGCTAGGAAACTTCTCCACTCCCTCTGGACTGTGGCCCGAGGAGAATTCCGGGCTGGCCTCGACCCCTGCCTGCCTTTCTGAGCCCTGGGAGGAAGCCAACGCAGGCTAACTGAATGCATAACTTTATTAAATAAATGCTTTGTCATGGCAAAAGACAAAGATCAAGGAGTAACATAAATTATAAGTTGAATAAATAGTACACAGCAATCTTCACCTTTTAAGAAAACGTGAGATCATTTGTTGGTTTCTTTTTTATTTCCTTAAGTATAAAATGCTAAACAGAGCAGAGCTCTTCTGCATTCAGGTGTTTTTTGTTTTTTATGCCCGCTGTTTTTTTGTTTCTCACAAACTGGTTTTGTTTGTTGATTTATTTTTCCATCCATTTCACCAGTAAAGATTATCATCATTTATTTTTTGTTTTTAAAGTTGAAAACAAAAAAGAGGAGAGAACAGAGCTATGGTATGTATGTATGTAAAACTATAAAGAACTACAGTTAATATGTACTGTGATTATTGCTGTCTTCCAAAAAAAAATAAGAAAAGAAAAAAGCAACATGAACAACCGGTAGGCGACTCGGAATCTGAAGGAATCTTGTCTGACAACGGTGCTATCCATGTGGGCTACTGTGTGACGGTGGTGGTGGAGGGGAGACTCCGGCTGGGGACCGGAGGAGTGGGTGAATGGGCACAGGGAGGCTGGGTCCTCTTCCCCTCGGACCCTCCCCGCCTTTTCTTTCCCCATCCAAAAGGATTTCCAGAGAGGGGGCCAGAGTCTGTGAAATGGCTAAACTGTATACTCCATTAGAAAACCAGGAAAGTATGTTTTAAAAAAGAAACAAAAGCCCAAGAGAAAAAAAAAAAAAGTGGAGAAGCAGTGCAACGTAACTCTTGCACTTTAGTGGTTTTAAAAACACAGACAGTACAAGGCCCAGGTTGCTGGTTGGTGAAACCCCTGTCCCTCGTCCCTCCTCCACTCTGCAGAACCCAGCCTCCTCTCTCCTGGAAGCCAGACACGTCCTCTCTGATGCTACGGGGTTTCTTCTCCTTAGAGCACTCTTCTCTGAGGTTCCCACCCTGGGCTGAAGCCCTCTTGGGTGAGTGGATGGGTCCGGGGTACTGTCCCACCTTGAGGGGGGGGCTTGGCGGTTGCCGTGGCAGCCCTGTCTAGCTAACAGCTGGTTGTGGGGGAGGCCCACCCTCTAGAGGAGGCCAGCCCTGTGGGGGTGTCGTGGAGGCCCCAGAGGTGGCGGTGGGGAGATGGGGTGAGAGAGAAGGGGCATCATCAGGAAAGGGCCTCCCGGGGCCTCCTGCACCTGCCTTCCTCCCCATACGGGGCTGGTGTCCCCAGGCCTGTCTGTCTAGGCCTGGCTGTCAGAGAAACGTTCCAGTCTCTTCCTCCCCAGGTGCCCTGCTTTGCCGGGTGGGTCAGGGCAGGCTGGAGGAAGGAGCGTCAGTCCTGGCTGTGCTTCCCTATCTCCTGGCAGTAGTGGGAAAGACAGAGGCATCTTCTCCACTGCCAGAGTGAGGCACGAGTCTAAAGGGGATGGGAAGAGACCTTCTGTGAGTGTGGTTGTGGGTGTGGGAGTGGGCAGCACTTAGAGCCATCGATATCCTGGAGTCCAAGGTCTCTGGGTGAGCAGACAGTTGGCCAAAGGCCAGTCTGGAGTCAAGCAGCCCCCTGCTTAGATTGCCACGCTCACACCTTTCCAAACTTGCCTCCCTCGCTCACACCCTGCCATGGGGTAAGAGGTGCCATCTTCCTTCAACGCCTCCCTTCCCATGGTTTCCCCATCCTGGGCCCAGCCAGACCTCCTGGGAGGCTCAGTTCCATGTGTCCATGAAGGCCCAGCTTCTCTAGGGAGTGACCAGCTGCCCAGGAGCACCCCCTGCACCCACAAGAGACTCACAGGTTTGGGTGAGCAGGCATGAACTTTGGAAACCGGAACAGTCTGGTGAACTCACACCAGGCCTTAATCCCCAACCTGATGGCTGGCGGCAGAAAGCCAACGCAAGGGGCAGAAGCCTGCTCAAAGTCCAGACACAGTGGGAGAAGAGAGAGCCCCTCTCTGGAGTCAGGTCCAGGCTGGGAGGAACGTCGGGGGAGCTTGTAGTTCCTGGCTCAGTCTTTTCTTAGGGGAGTGGCACCCCAGTATCACTTGGCAGGTCCTAGTTGGATGACTGCCCAAGATGCAAAGGAAGAATGGGTGGGAAGAAGGGTGGCAAGGAAGAGGTTTGGGATACTGGCCTAAGACATACAGAAACGTGAGTTGGGTTTAGGGGACAGTTGTGCAGAGAGATGGGGTGTGCTGACTCGGCAGGTCAAGTCTCTTGCTGCTGGCCCTGCCGGGTCCCTTTGTCACATGAAGATTGAGCACTTCTCCTGTCCCCAGACAACTGTCCTGTCCAGGGGCATTGGACACAGCCCCCAAGTTCTATAGCTATAGGGTTTCCATCTGTTGAAGCATATTTGCTTTTTTGCTATTCCCCTTCATAGCCCCATGTTGGAGGCGGCCTCCACTGTGTCATGCCATTAGCAAAGAGTGAAGAGAGCTGTGTCCACAGCACGAAGGGGTCTCCTGGCCGGTGTCCAAGCCCCCTTTCCTGGATATCTTCAGCCTTAGAGGACAGTCACAAGGCCACCGTTGGTTGAGGAAGTCATTGGAGAATGGGATTTTTCTTGGTTCAGAATCTGGCTGCCAAGTGGCAGCATCCCTGAATCCTGTGTTCCCTGCTTGTTCCAGCCTCCCTTCCATCCTCCACCCCAGGGAGGAGGCAGGGACTGGCCAGAATGGAGGAAGAGCCGGAAAGACTCGTGGGCCTCCATCCCTCATCGTAGGTTGAAGGTGGGCAGTGGAGCACAAAGGCTTGCCTCTTCCAAAGCATGGCCAGTTTCTACCCTTCTTCTTCCTATCTGGCTTCTAAAGTCTAGCACCCTCCTGAAGCTACCCACCTTCCCTGGCTCTGTGGCCTGGATTAAGCTCATTTCTATTTTACAGCCCATTCTCTCATTTTCCTCTCTTTCCTCTCAAATCCCAGAAGGCATATAGGGTGGGGAAGCTAGGGAAGGTTCTATTGGCTTTTCCCCTTTTCTGCCGCTTTGTGCCAAAGCTAGAATGGGACAGTCAGCCCTCTGTCCCTGCAGCCCTCTGTTCCTCCCCGCATCTACTCTGGCCTGAGCCGTCAGTCTTACTGTTCTCCTGCATCTAAACCTTTTTATCTCTCTCTCTGCCATCTCTTCAGTCTCCCACCTCTGCGAGCGTGGAGAGTGAGAGAGGCTTCTAAAAATGCAGGCTCTGTTAAGATGAAAGGAGAAGGCTGGGGCGGGATTGGGGGATCCGTCGTGGACTGTTGGGCTCATGTGGTGTGGTGTCCAGAGACTGTGACTTCCTGAGGGTTTAAAGACAGAAATGGGACTGAGGCGCGTGCTGTGTGCACCACTGAGGGCTGGCCTGTGCCTGGCTCGGTGGGTGCAGATGAACACGCGTGGGGGATCACTGTTGAGTCCAGCACTGTGCCCCACAAGACAGCTGAGTTTATTGCTTATGGCAAACTCTGCCTCGAGGCAGGCAAAAATGCTATTATGGGTTGTATGAGGAGAATACGGGTTTTCTCAGTTTTTCCAGAATGAGGAAGCTCCTCAATGCCCCTATAGGAACTACTTTAAAAAGTTAATGCAAACCTTTGAAAGAAAGGAAGAAAGAAAAAAATAAAGAGAAACGATAGATTTATATGCCTATATATGACTATACGGAGCCTTGTAGATAAATACAAGCCCACTTTTTTTTTTCCAGCCTATCCTCCCCCACAGAGGCTGCTGCGCTACTTGCGAATTGAATTAAATGAGGGCTGAAACCGCTCGCTTCAATGTACTGTAGTCATCCTGGAAGAACGAGTCTTTCCAATATTGGGGCATGTATTGGTTTCTAAAAAAAAGTTTGCCTGGTGAAATATGCACATGTATTTAATATTCATAGATCTGCTTCCGAAAACCTGTCTAGCCAATATCACTCAATGATGAAGTTGTTTTGCTTTCAGAGGAACGGAATGCATTTTAGTTATTATAAATTTGGGGAGTGACGACACTCCGCCCGGGTAAGAGGAGAGGAGGTTCAGGGGTCCAGCTGTCCATACTGCTGGCTGGAGGGGGAGACAGATACGTGAGAGGCCCTGGCATGTTCTGTCATTTTCTTTCTCCCCCTGACCAATCCATACTGGGAAACCCCAAGAGTGTCACTGAATGCCAGGGCTGGATGAGAAGGTTGGGCCCTCCCCGGTCTCGGTGCCTTTCCTTCCTGCCTACCTGCTTGTATTCCTTTTCCTAATGCTATTCGGCTTTCTCTTTGACACAAACACTTCCTGCCCTTCTCTTCCTCTCATTCTTCCTCTCTTCCCTTCTCTTGTTCATTCAACTTGCCTCAAAAAGAAAATCATTTTAAAAGGTGGGGGGTATCTTTTTAGCTTTTTGCATCTCTGTTGTTGCCATTTTCAAAGTTGAGCCCTTGCTAGAGATTCCGAGGTCCTCAGTTTCCTCAAATAGATAGATATATACTTTTCCCTTAAATGAGATGAAATGAGTGGCGTCCTGGGGTGGAGGGAGGCGCTGGCTGGAGTCAGGGCTGGGGGTGGGAGGGGTGAAGGGAGGACGGGGGGGGACGCATCACTCAACGTTGCTGCTGTCGAAGGCGTGACACTGAAAGCCCCCGTCCACGTACTCCATGCCTGGCAGCTTCATCCCGTACTTGTCCACACACCAGCAGATACCACGCTTGCGGCCACGGGAAGGCTTGCACTGGGGTGAGTAGAACAACAGGCGGTGAGGATGGCTGCACCCCGGGCTTTGCTCCTCCCTGCCCTGCCTCTTCTCCAACCCAAGACAAGACTCTCATCCCCAGAGAGTTGAGGGTGCTAGACCCGACCCTTAGGTTTCTGGGGTGTCCCCGTTTCCTGGAAAGACCCAGGGAAAAATGTGAATGTCGGTAGTCTACCCTTGGCTAGCTCCTTCAATCCCTTTCTTTCCTTCTGTTTCAGAGATGGGATCTTGTTATGTTGCCCAGGTTAGGTCTAGAACTCCTGGGCTCAAGTGATCTTCCCGCCTCAGACTCTGGAGTAGCTGGGATTACAAGCGTGAGCCACTGTGCCTGGCTTACAGTCCCTTTTTAAATGCTATCCATGCGACTTCCTCCAACCTGAAACTGCAGGGATTCTCAACAGAGTTATGATGCAATAATAATGGTGATGGTAACAATGATAGCAGGAGGCATCACTTGTGCAGCGTCATCATGTACCAGACACCACTCGACATGTGGCTTGCAATGGGTACTAAAGATCCATCACTTACTCCTCATTCTCCATTTTACACGAGGGTCTGGAGGCACAGAGATATTAAATGACAAGTAAGGAGACACAGCTGGTAAGTGGCAGAGCCATGATTTGCCCCAACGTGTCCTGCTCTTACATTTAGATTATTGGTTCCCTTAAGGCAGCACCAGGGTCACCTGTCCACCCCAGACGCCACCCAGGCCTACCCTTCAGAAACTGCAGGGGTGGGGCCCAGCCATCAGCCATGCCCTCCAGGGATCAGATGCCCTTGGAAATCTGAGAACATTGCCCAAAGGGAAGCCTGACTGTGAAGGGACATGAATTGACTTCAGGTGGTACACAGAGAAAATATGGTTTCAAGTCCTGGATGTGGGTGGGGTACACCAATGATATGTGCTGTGAGATGGTGTTACAGAGTTTCCTCTTGCAGTGAATTCAGGTAGCTAAGGCGACCTGCGGAAAGCATAGTGGATTACAGCATAGGAGGGAGTGAGGGAATGGTGGTATATGAATGGGTATCTGAGGCCAGGGAGACGTAAAGTGTTTAATGGTGGAAATCTCAGGCACTTGCTCAAGGTGGAATTTTCCTGGCAGGTGCCATTTTCAGAGCCGTCTGAGCCTGGGAGCTCAGGATGGGGGACATACCTGCTTTCTCTTGTAGAATCCTTTGCGGTCACAATTGGGCAGGTACACAGCACGGGGCACCATGCGTGGGGTGGCTTTAAGTTCCTGCAGGGCAGCCTCCATGTGTCTGCGGCAGGGGCCCTGTGTGGACAGAGGTGTGAGAGGCGTGGCGAGACCGAGGGGGAACAACCCAGCTGCATTCACAGGTGGCCCGGGGGGTGGAGGGGCCAAAGGGTCTCGGGAGAAAAATCACCACCCTTGGTTCTAGTCATCTGCTACCCAGGATCTTTCCTCCCTGTCACCTGTCACATGTTCTGGGGTCATACAAAGCCTGCCTTTGGCCAGGTACGGAGCCAGACTTTCTCTTTCGTGTTCCAGGCCACCCCCCTCCAGGCAGCTTTTCTCTTCTGCTGAGTAACGAGGTCCAGAGGTTCCCGTCTCTAGATACTCTAGGAGAATATTCAGCCTCTGCCTTGGACTGGACACAGCTGCAGGGCCCAGGTGCCTGATGGGTGGCCACTGGGCTGGCACACGCTCTCCTCAAATGAGCACCGCCCCTATTCCTGCTTCCTTGCATGAGCCCTCAGCGATGACCAGTGTAAGCTCTGGAAACTCTCCTCCCAGGCCCTAAGCTGAGCCACCATGGTTGCCTGTGTAGGTCCTCTGCCATATCTAGCCTAGCACCTCCTGCTGCCACGAAGGTCCATTTAGATACAGGAAAAGGTCAAAAGCTGGGGAGGGAAGGAGGGAATCCCCGAGATGCACCTGCTCAGATTCCTGTCTCATCTCAGGGGCAGCAACGACCCGGGAGTGGGCGGTGTTCTCAGCTCCCCCCACCAGCTTGGACTGGGTCAACTTCTTTCTGCGGTCCTTCTTCACGGCTTCAGCCTTCAGCTCGGAGATACGGGTTTGCTTGGGCCGGAAGATCTTGGGGGAGTAGGTCTCCTCGGCCAGCTCAGTGGTGGTGGTGGGCTCCTCGTGCTCACGGGAGTCTCTCTCTGCAGGAGAAGGAGCCAGAGGGTCAGCTTCTGTGGGCCAAGGTGCACACTGCCAGAGCCCAGGGCCGGGCAGTTTGGGGTGAGGGGAGTAATAAAGGCTGAAACAGATGTGTCTCTGACCTCCCGGAGGACACCCTGAAAGCAGGGGGTAAGAACCAGGAAGCAGAGGGAATGTTATTTAAGTGGCGGGAAGTTTCTGGCATTCCCAGAGTTGAACAGAGAGTGCAGGCAGGAAGACCTCACGGAGAAGGAGAATTGAGGGACTGATGGATGGATGGGTGAGGACGGAGCGGGCTTTCTGGGAGCAGAAAGGCGGAAGGGCAAGGGAGGTGGCCCTGGCAAGGATGAAGGTGGTAGAGAGTGGTTTGCTTGCTAGGGGATGGCCAAATAGATGGGACGTGGCTGGAGGTGGGGCTGAGAAGTCGGAACCCGGGGATCTGGGCCCCTGGAGGAAGATGACACAGCCAGGGCACGGACGAGAAGGGCCAAGTCTGTCCCGTTAGTGAGACCTTTGCGCTTTCAGAGTTGCTGGACGCTGAGGTCGCTTTGGACCTGGGGAACCTGGGAGGAGGGGGTCCTGGGGTCTGGAGCAGCAGGGTGGTGGGGACCTTCATGAAGAGCAGGAGGAGGGGAGAGGAGAGCCAGAAGTGTGGGCCTGGAGGGGACCGGCGTGGGGCCAAGTGGAAGTTGGAGGCCTCGCTCCCGCTCTGGCTCAGAACTGGTGCAGTGCTCGGGGGCCCGGGAGGCTGGCACATTACTCGGCTCCGGACTGAGAGAGGCTGACAGCTGGCTGGGACTGGGGAAGTTATATATAGGAGTGGCTTGGCGACTGTCTATACTTAGCTGGCTTTTGACCTTTAGAGAAATAAGACTTTGTTCATGTATTTGTTGATCCTGAATTCTACCCGTCTGGTCTTTTCATGGTGCACAGATTTCCTCTAAATTCTTATCTCATAGGCATCCATCCCTGGGTCCCCTTTCTCTTCTCAGCTCCTTGACCTCACCCAGCCTCAGAGGAACCAGAGTGGGGGAACGTTAGATTGTTGTTTCCAGGCAGGCAAGGTGTGGCCGGGATGCCCCACGGTGGGACCAGGTGCAGGGGTCAGTGGAGGTTGGGGGGCCCTGCCTTCATTACCCCCCTCTTTTCTCAAATACTGGAAAGAGAAAATAGAGCTTTTAGTGACCTTAAAGAACCAACATGAAGTGAAAGAAAACTCTGCTCTCCACCCACTCCGTGATCACTGAGACGCCCAGGAAAAGTGACAGCCAGACTCTGGGATGCAGAACAGAGAAGGACCAGAATTCAAGGAAGTGGGGATGGGGTGCAAGGAAAGAGGAACCTTTTGAGAAGACACTGTTTTAGGTCTCTGGGTGGGTGTGAGCCCAACTCCTGAGCTTGCAGCTCTGGGCAAGTTCCAGGTGTGAGTCAGGAAAGGCATTTGGACACCTGGCCTAACCTGGTCAGGATGGCAGGTGGCAGGGTGCACCCCAGCATCTGTTTCTCTCTTGGCTCAGGATTTGTCGTCTCATGAAATAGGCATCTGGTCTTTAAGGCCTTGGTAGAGAAGGTTCCTGCCCTAAAGAAGCCTCCAAGGGTTTGCAGCGTTCCTGGTGGTGAGTTGTTTGGGTATTTATTCATAGGAAAGGGAGGGAGGTAATGATTGGAGAGGAAGATCATGATGCAGAGAAGGCAAATAGCAAGGTGGTGGGCGGGCTCTCCCCAGACAAAATTCAACCCAAGAATCCTGGTACCCCTTCTGGCCTTTCACCCCCCTTCCTAGTCATGTCTTGATGTCCCAGTACCCTGGTTCTGCTCCATCAAGCCCTCATCAATAGGGTGACATCCCTGGCAGGTGGAATGGGATTAGTTAAGAGTCGTGTTGTGGGGTAAACCAACTTTTCTTGGTTGTAGGGCAAGTGAGATTGGCAGGAGGGAGGAGCACGGCTGACCTGGGGACTATGCACAGATGGAAAGGCTGGCACTCTGTTATCTGGTAGCGCAGGCATCACCCTGAGGCTCAGATCTTGGAGGGGAGGGAGTAAGGAGAGGGAGTGCTAACGACTGCACAGAAGGGCTTTAGGGTTTGTCTTTTTGAGGGACTGGAGCCACACCACTCAACCTCAGCATCACCAAGCCTTCGAATCCTCAAGAAGTAGTTGACTACTGCTGGGGGAGGGGCAGGCAGGAAATGGTTGCTACCGAAAGCCTGGAGGGGATTCAGATCAGGAGAAGCCCGGACCCCTTCCCCAGTCAAGATCGTACTGGATACAGTGAGGGGCGGTGGAGGAGTGGGCTGCCCCAGCCTGGCCTGGAGAGCCAGCACACTGTCACCTCTTCAAGGCGAGAGAGCCTGGGAAGCTGGCTCCTCTCCTGGAGCTGGTGTAGCGGCTCCTGGAATCCTTTCCTTAGGAGATTTAGTCCATCCCCCTGTGTCCAAGCAGAAATAAGTATCTGTCTCTATCTCAGTGGTGCTCTCTCTAGCTCTTAATGACATTGGAAAGGGGGGTGCCATTCCATCCTCCTCTGGCTACCTGTTAGGGGAGGCTCTGTCCCTTTGGTCAGAGGGTGCCCTTCTCCAGCTGGCATTTCTGCTTACTCTCTGTCTTTGGCCTTGGTGGACACAAGCATGGTGGTCCACGGCCTTCCCTCAGCAGCTCTTCTCAAGACCCTTCACCTTTTGGAAAAATATTTTTTTGAGATGAAGTCTCGCTCCTGTGCCCCAGGCTAGAGTGCAATGGCGTGATGTCAGCTCACTCACAACCTTTACTTCCCGGGTTCAAGCCATTCTCCTGCCTCAGCCTCCTGAGGAGCTGGATTAGAGGCACCTGCCACCCCGCCCAGCTAATTTTTGTATTTTTAGTAGAGACGGGGTTTCACCATGTTGGCCAGGCTGGTCTTGAACTTCTAAGCTCAGGTGATCTGCCTGCCATGGCCTCCCAAAGTGCTGGGATTATAGGCGTGAGCCGCTGCACTCCAGCAGGACTTTTTCTAAGTGCTGTGGGCTGTCCTTAACCGTGAGTCACCCTTCCTGGGAGGAGGATGGGGCTGTTGACAATGGCTGCACAAACCTTAAGGTAAATTTATTTTGACCTCTCTTCGTCTTCTTTGAAAGTGTTCAAGTACTGCCCCGGGGCCAAGCAACCATGATACTAAAAATGAAAATGTAGATTCTGAGATCTCTCTTCATTTAAAGAACTCAAAACATTTCTGCAAACTCTCCCCTTTCCCCAGCCTCCCGGCGAGGCTTCTGAGGGCACACCTTCCCAAGCCTGCAAGTTTTCTGGCTGCTTCTCAAGAGGCGGCTTAACGTTTTGATCTGCCTCCCAGTTTCTGGTGCCACTTAATGCCCCCAGTAGGACCTATTCCTTCGGCAGCAGCAGAGTCCAGTGTCAGAGATACCAATCAGGGTCTTGTGGCCACCTGTAGGCTCCAGCAAGACAGTGGAAACTTGGAGGGGAGCCAGGGCAGAGCCATGGAGATTAAAGGGCTGGAAAGTAAGAGTGGGGCTGAGTGCCAGAAGCAGCTACCCCGACTCAGCTGCTCTGTGGCCGAGTCATAAATAGGCTTTCAATTTTGGAAGGGTTTAAGTTTTAGATAAAACAAGGAACAAGCAGACTGGCTACTCTTGAGTTATTTCATCAAGAGAAATGAACTGAGGTGGTAGAAGGGATTTAGGGAGGACATCGGGAGGACTTCCTGGTGAAGACTTCTGCACGCCCACAGCAGAAGCACTCAACAGTCGGCTCTGGAAACTGTTTGGCAAACAGGTCAATATCTCCATGTGGCCAGCAGAGGGCGCGGGAGACTGATGCCCACACAGCATGGGCTCACTTCCAGGGACTGGAAGTTTCTAAAATTTGGAATTCAGCGCGGTGGCTCAAATCTCAGCACTTTGGGAGGCCAGGGTGAGAGGACTGCCTGAGCCCAGGAGTTCGAGACCAGCTTGGGCAACATGGTGAAACCCTATCTCTAAAAAACATACAAAAATTAGCTGGGCACAGAGGTGTGCACCTGTAGTCCTAGCAACCCAGCAGGAGGCTGAGACGGGAGGATTGCTTGAGCATGGGAGGTTAGAGGCTGAAGCTGAGGTGAACCATGATTGCTCCACTTTGATAGTTCCACTGCACTCTAGCCTGGGTGACAGAGCAAGATCTTGTCTAAAAGAAAAAAAAAATTTGAAATTTGGGTGCCTTCCTCTCCTACTTCTGTAATAATCCCTCAAATCCCTTCCCTCTGTGTGTCTGCAGCATGTATTTAAAGGGTCAGGGAGACAAACAAGCGAGGCCCGGAGAGAATCCATGTGTGGGAGAGTGAAGGCAGGTGAGGGAGAGGGGCCAGGGCTTCTTGGTGCATTCTGCTGTTTCTATAACCTGCAACTGGAAAATGATCCAGGGAGATATATTCCAGCCATCTCTGCCAACTAAATGGCATTCTGAGAGGGTTCTGCAGAGAATGGGAAAGGCAGAATGCTCAGCATCCATTTCTCCTGCTGGGATCTATGCAGGTAGGACCTTTACCTTCATAATCTTATTCAATGACTAAGGAAGGGGACGATTATCATATCATCTGGGTACAGCATTTACCTTGGGGTGGGATCTAAGTCCGCTCTGGCTTCTATATACTAGCTCCACTCCTTCCCACTGGCTCTCTAAGGCCTCTAGCCCCTGCCACATTTGGGTGGCCACCTCACTTCCTCTTTCATTCATAAGGCATTCCCTATTCACCCCAGTGCAGAAGCATCCACAGAGGCACACACGGTACATCGGCGCTTCCCCACGGTAACGTGCATACGTGCTTGAGGACAGCACCATTCTCTATGTCCTGGCAAACACAATGTCATGGGTCTAGCCCAGCTGCTACAGACCCAGAGGTATCTTAGGGTGAGAAATACTATACGCTGCACAATTGCACAACGCATGTGCCCTGCCCAAGCCCAGCCACTTTCTCCAAACCTGCCCTTTTGCCACTGCTCTTCTCTTCTGGCAGAGGCAGGCACATGCTCTTCTGAAGGGTTCTGACCCTGCCTCGCTTGCTAGTCATAGCAATGGATGCATCCAGGTAAAGACCTGCTGCTGCCTAAAATCTAACCTCCCTGCCCCCCTCACTGCCTCGGCTCTCTTAGTCACACCCCGGAACTATTAACAGCCTGTTCCTGGGCTGGTGTTAGTTTCTCACTCTATCTTGCTTGACCTAATAATCAAAGGTAAGAGAAAACTAGGTGACCCAGATATTGTGCCTTAGCTTACAAAAATTGAAGAGACAGAGGCATCCTTGAAATTAACAGTCCAGGAATAGTGTCGGGCTTTGCCAGGCCACCCAGACCCGGGGAGATTCTCCCATCACCTTTTCTAGACAGAAAATAAGAGGAGGAGGCCTAGAATCTCTCTATGAAGAATGGAAAGGGTAACTGAATTTCTTCTGGCTTTCATTGTAGTTCTCTCTGTGGAATTTAATAGTCAGCTTCTTAAGGGCAGAGCTTTGGCATTTATCTTTGTCTCACCAGCATACAGTATTCAATAAATAAAGTTTAAATGGAGAGATGTGTAAATCAGCCCAAGAGGCAAAGAGAAGTAAGTCTGGAAGTATTTCTGTAATATAAGCTGTGGGGTTAGAGCCCAGAGGATGCCTTGGGAGGTTATCGCAGCTGTGGCCCTGCCCTGAAGCAAGATAACCCTCCCGCACGGCACTGAGAGGCAGGCAGATGAGGATGATGGGTGTGGGAAACAGTAGGGGTGCTCCTGGATTCACTGGGCTTCTCTTTGGCCTAAGGCTACTATATATTAATATACTACTCAACAGAGTAGCCAGTAGCCAATGTGGCTATTTAAATTAATACATATTAAATAAAATGAAAAATTCAGCTCCTTAGTTGCTCTAGCTATATTTCAAAGACTCTGTGGCCACATAGAGCAGAGCTAGAAGGCTTCTATCATTGCAGAAAGTCCTACTGGTCAGCCCTGGCCTGAGGGCACTGGTCTGTGCCTGGGTATGGATGAAAATACTGAGGCCCAGGCTAGAATGTTCTGCAGTCCCCCTCCTCCCTTGCCTTGTCCCTAGCCAACCTGCAGCCGCCAGCTCCTACCTACCACACAAGGCTTGTGGAAGCATGAGGGATTGGCTGCTCAATTTTAACAAATGTAAGACATGTCTCAGTCTTGTGAAGTCTGTTTCCCAGCTGTGGTTGTCAGATGACTCAACTGCACTTATGTGTCTGCATTTGCAGGAGAAAGGCCACAGTGGTGGTGGCGGGGGTTGGGGGAGGGGCATTGGAGTGGGGTGGGGGGGGCGCTGTGGTGCCTTCCAGGGAAGTGGCATCATTGCTTTTCCTACCCCTCCCATCCCTGACCAGCGTCTGCCTGGCACCAGTCTCTGTCTCTCAGAAGACACTGTTTTGTAGTAGTTGTTGTTTTTACTCTATAGTCAGTAACAAGCATGCATGTTCTGGGTTTTTTTTTTTTTGAGATGGAGTCTCATTTCTTCCCCCAGGCTGGAGTGCAGTGGCGTGATTTCAGGTCACTGCAACCTCCACCTCCCCAGTTCAAGCAATTCTCCTGCCTCAGCCTCCTGAGTAGCTGGGATTACAGGCGCGTGCCACCACACCTGGCTAATTTTTGTATTTTTAGTAGAGACGGGGTTTCATCATGTTGGCCGGGATGGTCTCAAGCTTCTGACCTCAAGTGATCCACTGGCCTTGGCCTCCCAGAGTGCTGGGATTACAGGCATGAGCCACTGGGCCTGGGCCATTCTGGGCTCTTTTTAACCTGAATTATGGGCTGAGGAGAAAATGAGCACTAAACTTCCAAGAAAAAAAAACAATCCCCCAAAGCTGTCATCCTAAAAAGCGGGAGTAAGATCAGAAGAAAGCCAGGAGGGAGACCCTGGAGGGGAGTTGAGCAGACTCAGATCCTGTTGAGTGGATGATGAGGGCTATAGGCTTACTCAGTTGAGCTCCCCTACCCCATTTTAGGCCAGGAGAACGAACACGGTTAGGTTCTCTAAACCAACAGCAAAGCTGGCCAGGTTGGGAATATAACATCTCTATCCTGACCAAAGAAATACAGACACCATGTGGTCTAGTGGGTAACCATTCAGAATCGGGAACCAGACCACCTGGGTTCAAGTCCCAACTCCACTACTGAATAGGTACGGCAACAGTGCCACCCTAAACCTTCAGTCCCCCTTTCTGGGAGGAAGATGAAGCTGTTGACTATGGCTCAGTAAACCTTGGTGCACCTTCGGCAACAAAGCAACACCCTATTTCTACATAAAATAAATATTAGCTGGGAATGGCAGCATGCACCTATAGTTCTAGCAATCGGGAGGCTGAGAAGGGAGGATGGCTTGAGCCCAGGAGTTGGAGGCTGCAGTGAGCCATGATCGTGCCACTGCACTCCAGCCTGGGTGACAGAGTGAGACCTTGTGTCTAAAAATAAATAAATGAATAAATAAACAAACCTTGGTGTGGCTTTACTTTGACCTTGCTTTCTTCTTCCTCTCTCCGATTCGGTTTTCTCACCTGAGTTATGGGGAGGATGACAATGACCCCTTCTCAGTAGGGTTATTCTGAGGATTAATCAGGGTGACGTGTGCTAATTCACTCTCAGCACAGGTCTCTGCCTTTGTAGCGTGCTGTTTTCTCTCACCTCTCTAGTTCCAATCATCAACGAAAAATTCGGTTGCTGTGGTGTCTGGTTGACAGACGCCTACTTGTAGCCCACAAGATCTAAGGCTCCTTGGACTGCAGGAAGTTCTGCCAGAAAGTGTTGGCTCAACCCTTGTGTCTGGGGGTCTGTTGGCCAACAGCAGGTGAGAAGGACTTGGCACAGTGCTCTGGGGACCCGTCTCCACTGAGAGAGCTCCCCCTGGGAGTCCTTCTTCTGCCTAACCCCATTCCTTCATGCTGCGTTAAGGACGCTTAGTTTCTTTGCCTGAAGATAGAGAGAGAAAAGGGGGCCCACCACCCTCCGCAGTGTAGATGCCACAGGTGGGAAGGTGTTGCCTCACAGAGTAAGGGCTGACATCCCACTTATACCTGCCCCACTGTCCAGGGACTAGAGGTAAAAGAGGCTCCTCCTTATTATTATTATTTTTTCCTGATGCCAAACTAGGATTTGGGGCTGTGACTCTGGTTCACATTTCTTGGTCCCCGAGAAGCAGGTGGTGATAATTGTACACATAGAAAATACACACATGCACAACTCTCTGGGTGAGAATCTCCAGCCAAGCTTCTTTTGGAGTTGGGGCAGTGGGAGCATGCTCGGTAGAAATGTCCCTGTCTGTTTCCCATACACTTCCCAAATGAGAAGGTAATGTGGGGATAGGTGGGGAGCAGCCTCTGGAGGAAGCGCTGGGCTGCTTTTCATCATGACCCATCACAGCCAGGTCAGAACATCGTGGTCAGCAGCCAAATTCCCCAAAGTCCTGCATGACCAGAAGGGGGCGGCAGGAAGCAAGCAGGGTTTACACTTCTCTCCCCAGGCCCCTAAGAAGGTGCCCAGGCTCTGCCAGGGACCAAGCAAGGGAGTCCTGTCTGTCAACGAAAGCTGAGATTCCTCTTTTTTGACTCTTTGGGAGCAAAAGGAAAGAGTGGAGGCAGCAGTTCCCTTCTCAGGCGAGAGAGGAGTTTGCTGGTAGCCACTAGCCACGTGCAGATCCACACTGAATACGTGACATGTTGCTCTGGCAACTGAGGAATCACATTTTACAATGCATTTAATTTTAATCAGTTTAAATTTAAAAACAGATACTCGACTCAGTTATTGGAAAGATTTTAAAGAATGTTTGGAATGCCTCAGGTATGTGAATCTGCTTTTTCAACTGTAAATTTTATGAAACCTAAATACAGATCAAGTATTTCCCATAAAAATTTAGTGTCTGAATTGAGATGAGCTGTGTAAGTGTGAAAGACATACCGGGTTCCAAAGGCTAAATATGAAAGAATGTAAAATATCTCATTCTAATCGTTTTATTTTGAGCATGTGGTGAAAGGGTACTTTGGATATATTCAGTTCAAATGTATTTTTACAATTAATTTCCCTGGTTTTTTAAATATTTTTAAAAAATATGTGACATCCAGAAAATTAAAAATGACAAACGTGGCTTGTATTATGTTTCAGTTGAAGTGCTGTTGTAAATGATCTGTAAGAAGTCATCCTGGCTGAGGTGACAGAGGGGTGTCACAGCAGTGATGGCACCATCTCAATGGTTCAGGATAACTGGAACCCACATGGAACAACTCCGAGAATCAGCAGAGATCATCGGAGGCCAGGCTCTGAGTGCAAATTCAGTGAGGCCTTATTTTAGGCCAGGGTAAGGGGGCCTGATGGTTTAGGTTGAGGGGTCAAACATGAGATCACTGATTTAGTTTAAAACATTCCTAGGTTCACCTGGCAGGTCTGGCTTACTGGAAACAGAGGCCCATCTTATCTGCCTCCTTCCTGAGCATCCCAGAAGGAGCTGCCACAGCCGCCAGGATGTATTAGAATGGCTCTCAGCACTTCCGACGACACAACTGGAAGTTCCCAGCTGCCCTCTGGAAGCCCATCTCTCCTCTCCTGCTGAAAGACTCCGACACACCTGCCTATGACAGCCAGGTGCCCTGCCCTCATGCTGTCTTCCTTATCAGCTTTGGCGGTATATGATTTTCCTTCTCTCCTTCCGATGTGGAACTTCCCTAGTTACCCTACCCTCTCTGGATCTCTGCTTTCTGCTGGCGCCACGAGAGGACCGTGCTGTTGGAAGCAGGCCACTTCTGTGCCGTGTTCTTCAAGACCATGGGCCACTGCACAGCCCACAGGCAGCCAGGGCCTGCCTGCCTCTCCACATCAGGAGAGCTTCCTGTCATGCAGAAAATGAGGTTTGGCTCATGGACATGAAGGCTGGGCTGAACACCCCTCCTTCACACCCTCCTGGTTCTCTTTCCCTGACCAAAGCTTGGGCCTAAGCCAGACTTGTGTGCAAGCTTGTGTAGATAAAGGGACAGAAGGGAGTGTGAAAATAGGAAAGTGTGGCCGTCTGCACTTTGGGGCTGCTTCACTCCTTTTCCTACTGCCCCTAAAACAGAACGCCTTCAGGTGTGGGTTCTTATATCATGGGATGACAGCATCTGGCCGTGTTTGCCAAAGGCCTCCTGGCAGGTTAACCCACGCCCAGGCAAGAGCCCCAGTGACTAGCGAGAAAGCCAGGAATGGCTGGATGCAGCGCTGGAGCCCCTGCAGGGAAGAGCTGGGTCCCAGCCCCGTGTCTGCCTCTAACCCTGCTGCTGTATCTTGGGCAAGTGACTTCCCACTCAGGGCCTCAGTATCCTCATCCTAAAACTAGAGCCTTGACTGTGATGACGGCTGTGGGTTCCTTCCAGCTTTAACGTTCTTTGGCCAATACCCAGACAATTCCTGGAGAGACACTAGAACTGAGCTGAGCTGAGTGGCAGGCACTAACTAACCTGGTCAGTTGCTTTAAACCAACAGCAAAGCGGCCAAGGTGGGAATGTAACCTCTCCCCTCACAGAGATGTTCAGTCACTCCTCTGGACTTATATTTTTTAAAAAGAGAGAGAGAAATGACATTATAAAAGAATTTATGGAAAGAAATGAAACTGGAAGTAAAAGGGGGGATTTGATGGTATTAGGGGAGGGGAGTGGCAGCCTAGACTGCCTTGTTTGATTATTTATTTTTGCAAATGTGTAATCAATGTGTAATCAATCTTACTGTGTTGAATAACATGTCCAGATTACAACTAACGGATGATCTCTGGGAATTGCAGCTTTTAGACCAACTGTAGTGAAAAAGCAAATGTGAACTAAACAAAGCCCACCAAGTCGCCTGCCTGTCTCCCAGGCGTTCTCCCGCCCTCTTCCCTTCGGCTCTGGCCCCTGGTTGGTATTTGCTCTTTACGGTCTTCTTCCAGTTTCTGGAGGTAGTGGGTCTGGAGTGTAGTGATCCCTTCTCCAGAGTTTTATTTTCCGCACACTAAATATCTTCAAGTTTCATAGGCATTACTCAGGTACAAAGTAGAAACTTTAGACAAATATTACCTCCCCTTCCCGCTGGCTTCTTCATCACTCCATTAAGGGGCCCAGGACTTCTGCAGGGAATTCCTGCTCCCATGCCCTTTGCTGTAACCCTCACGACAACCTCTGGCTCCTAGGGTCAGCCTGGTCTTCCCTCTGCAGCTGCAGGCCCACCTGCCTGCTCAAATCCAGCCCAAGCCCCTGGACTAACTCACAGCTGTTCTGACTTAAAACTCAAGCTCTCAGGGGATGCCTTAGAGTTGGTGGAGGTGGGGAGATGGAGAGGGATGGGGGGG
>PVKV010014800.1:0-56076 GCA_004027835.1 Alouatta palliata | reverse complement strand
CTGGAAGCCATCATTCTCAGCAAACTGACACAGGAACAGAAAACCAAACACCGCATATTCTCACTCATAGACGGGTGTTGAACAATGAGAACACATGGACACAGGGAGGGGAGCATCTCACACTGGGGTCTGTTGGGGGGAAAAAGGGAAGGGACAGCAGGGGGTGGGGAGTTGGGGAGGGATAGCATGGGGAGAAATACCAGATATAGGTGATGGGGAGGAAGGCAGCAAATCACACTGCCATGTGTGTTCCTATGTAACAATCTTGCATGTTCTTCACATGTACCCCCAAACCTAAAATGCAATAAAAAGTATATATATAAAAAAAAAAAGAAAGAAACAGGGAAATGATAATATGAATGAGAATAGTAAATAAGGTTATTGATTTATTTGATTGGAGGCACAAAAAGAGAAGTGAAAAGCCAGACAACGTTGCCTATGCTAGAAGACAGATAAGAATGCAGGAGAAGACAATCCAAGATGGCCAAACAGGAACAGCTCTGGAGTGCAGTTCACAGTGAGAATGCAGAGGGTGAGTGATCACTACACTTCCAAAGGAATTTTTACTGCCCAAAGACGAGGAGATTACGGGGCGGAAAAGTGCCACGAGTTGCCAGCATGCTGTTTCAGCTGGAGTAGCAGGTATCTGCCCAAAAACTCACACAAATCTGGATGCTGTTTCAACTGGTGCCTGGAACACCTGGGAGACAGAGTCGCCTGTTCAACTGAAAAAAAGGGGTCTGAAACAGGGAGCCACATGATCTGGCTAGGCGGATACCAACACCACAAAGACCAACAATCTGAAACACTCTGGACTGAGAGTTTCACTGCAAGCACAGCTGAAGCCAGGATGGTCCAGCTCTGTCAGAGGAGGGGCATCTGCCATTCCCAAGGCAGTCCACCATTACTGAGGCAGTCTGCCATTACCAAGGCAATCTGCCACTACTGAGGCAGTCTGCCATTACAGAGACAGTCCGTCATTACCGAGGCAGTTCTAACTATACCTCTATAAACAAAACCATGAGCAAGTTCACACAGCAGCTGGGCAAAGCCCACGGCAGATCAGCAATGCCTCTGCTGGCAGACTGTGACTAGGCTAACTCCTCGCTGGGCAAGGCATCTCTGAAAAAAGGTAGCAGTACATCAGGAACTTATAAATAAAGCCCCACCTTCCCAGGACAGAGCCTCTGCGGGGGGAAAAAAAAAAAGATGGTTATGAGTTCCGCTAGGGCAGACTTAAATGTACCTGAGGAGCAGCTCTGAAAGGAACAAAGGAGCTCACATCTCAGCACTCGATCTCCTATAAGGGACAGACTGTCTCCTCAAGCAGCTCCTCAACCCCATATATCCAAAGAAAGACCTCATTAAGGTGTCTCATTAAGGAGAGCTCTCACTAAGGAGAGCTCAGGCTGACATCTGGCAGGTATCCTTCTGGGACAAAGATAACAGAAGAAGTAACTGGCAGCAACCCCTACTGTTCTGCAGCTGCTGTGGGTAAACTCCAGGCAAGCAGGATCTGGAGTGCACCTCCAGCAGTCCCATAGCAGAGGGGCCTGACTGTTAGAAGGAAAACTAAAAAACGAAAGAAATAACTTCATCATCAACAAAAAGGACGTCCACCCAGAGACCCCATTCAAAAGTCACCAACTACAAACACCACAGGTAGATAAACCCACAAAGATGGGAAAAAAAAACAGTGCAAAAGGATGAAAACACCAGAAACCAGAAAGCCTCTCCTCCTCTAAGGGATCACAACTCCTCACCAGCAAGGGAACAAGGCTGGATGGAGAATCAGTCTGATGAACTGACAGAAACAGGCTTCAGAAACTGGGTAATGACAAACTTCTCTGAGCTAAAAAGAACATGTTCTAACCCAATGCAAAGAAACTAAGAACCTTGAAAAAGGGTTTGACGAAATGCTAATGAGAATAAACAGCTTAGAAAAAAATATAAATGAATTGATGGAGCTGAAAACACAACAATAGAACTTCAAGAAGCATACACAAGTTTCAATACCTGAAATGACCAGACAGAAGAAAAAATGTCAGAAACTGAAGATTAACTGAATGAAATAAAACAAGAAGGCAAGATCAGAGGAAAAAAAGAGTGAAAAGAAATAAACAAAGCCTCCAAGATATATGGGATTATGTGAAAAGACCTAATCTACATTTGATAGGTTTACCTGAATTAGATGGAGAGAATGAATCCAAGGTGAAAAACACTCTTCAGGATATTATCCAGGAGAACTTTCCCAATCTAGCAAGGCAGGCAAATATTCAAGTTCAGGAAATACAGAGGACACCACAAAGATACTCCTCAAGAACAGCAACCCCTAGGCACATAATCCTCAGATTCATCAGCATTGAAATGAAGGAAAAAAAGCCAAGGGCAGCCAGAGAGAAAGGTTGGGTTACCCATAAAGGGAAGCCCATCAGACTCAGCAGATCTCTCAGCAGAAACCCTGAAAATCAGAATGGGGGGGGGCAATATTCAACACCCTTAAAGAAAGGAACTTTCAACCTAGAATTTCATATTCAGCCAAACTAAGTTTCATAAGTGAAGGAGAAATAAAATCCATTACAGACAAGCAACTGCTCAGAGATTTCATCACCACCAGGCCTGCCTTATAAGAGCTCCAGAAAGAAGCACTAAACATAGAAAGGAACAACCAGTACCAGCCACTCCAAAAACATACCAAATTGTAAACAGCATCTACACAATGAAGAAACTGCATCAACTAATGGGCAAAACCACCAGCTAGCATCAAAATGTCAGGATCACATTCACACATAACAACATCAACCTTAAATGTAAATGGGCTAAATGCCCCAATCAAAAGACACAGACTGGCAAATTGGATAATAAGTCAAAACCCACTGGTGTTCTGTACCCAGGAAACCCATCTCACATACAAGTACACACATAAGCTCAAAATTAAGGGATGGAGGAGGATTTATCAAGCAAATGGAAAGCAAAAAAAAGCAGGAGTTGCAATCCTAGACTCTGATAAAACAGACTTTAAACCAACAAAGACCAAAAGAGACAAAGAAGGGCATTACATAATGGTAAAAGGATCAATATAACAAGAAGAGCTAACAATCCTAAATATACATGCACCCAATGCAGAAGCACCCAGATACATAAAGCAAGGTTTTAACGACCTACAAAGAAACTTAGACTCCCATACAATAATAGTGGGAGACTTTAACACCCCACTGTCAATATTAGATCAACAAGATAGAAAATTAACAAGGATATGCAGGAGTTGAACTCAGACCTGGACCAAGCAAACCTAATAGACATTTACAGAACTCTCGACCCCAAATCCACAGAATATACATTTCTCTCAGCACCACATCATACCTACTCTAAAATTGACCACATAATTGGAAGTTAATCACTTCTGAGCAAATACGAAAGAACAGAAATCATAAGAAACAGTCTCAGACCACAGTGCAATCAAATTAGAACTCAGGATTAAGAAACTAACTCAGAACGGCACAACTTCATGAAAACTGAACAACCGGCTCTTGAATGCTGATCGGATAAACAATGAAATGAGGGCAGAAATAAAGATGTTCTTCAAAACCAATGAGAACAAAGACACAATGTACCAGAATCTCTGGGACACATTTAAAGCAGTGTCAAGAGGAAAATTCATAGCAGTAAATGCCTATGAGAAGCAAGAAAAGACCTAAAATCAACACCCTATCATCAAAAGTGAAAGAGCTAGAGGAGCAAGATCAAAAAAATTCAAAAGCTAGCAGAAGACAAGAAATAACTAAGATCAGAGCAGAAATGAAGGAGATAGAGACACAAAGAGCCCTTCAAAAATCAATAAATCCAGGAGCTGATTTTTTGTAAAGATCAACAAAATACACCACAAGCCAGATTACTAAAAAATAAAAAAGAGAAGAATCAAATAGATGCAATAAGAAATGATAAGGGGGATATTAGGGACACAAAGCCTAATTATATCAACTAATAATATAAGATGTATGGAAGCACAAACACTTAAATTTACATGTAGAAAGGGGATGCAGCTATTTTCCACACTCAACAGATTTCTGCATTTGTTAAATCAATTTAGTCTCACAAAATTGAGCATTAGACGAAGTCCTATCAATGAAACATTTTTCCCACTCATTTTTGCTAATATGTCTATTTTTCAGAGCTGAGAATCCTCAGAACTAAGACTGAGGAGTGGGGAAAATTTTTGTCAGTTGCTCAATCTTTTAATAAATAACTATGCAGAAGATGTCAGCAGAATCTAGTTACATGTTAATCATTTCTTTTTTTATGTTCTCACTTTTTATAGGTTAGACCTTAGTGAGCGTGCATTAAAGTTATTTCAAAAGTGGCCCAGAGATTTTGTGATAAAACTCAATTAACCCGGTGCTCTCACACCATGAAATTCCAGCTGCAGGTCGGGTAGGAGTAAATATTAATACCTTCATTAAGTATTTCCTAATGACCCTGTGACAACTGAACTTGTATTATTTAATAAAATTGTACTCTACTAAGCCAGAATGACACTGCCACCACTCGCAGTCCTTGGAACGAATAGCATTCTTTTCCATTACCTAAAAGATCATTTTAGAGATAGTAACATTGCCATTCAATATAAATAATATTAATAAAGTAATAGATTAGAATAAGGAGAACTAGGATTCTCTATGGCAATATTTATGAAGAACACAAATGTCA
The DNA here is from genome assembly GCA_004027835.1 of Alouatta palliata. Lineage (NCBI taxonomy): Eukaryota > Metazoa > Chordata > Mammalia > Primates > Atelidae > Alouatta > Alouatta palliata. Next base: position 51,369 of record PVKV010014800.1, on the reverse strand, counting down.
GTATGATAAAACATGTATTTTAAAATATTTAATCACTTGCTGTCACTGGAATATTTCTGAATTTTTCTGATACCAATAAGACTTCAGAATTCTATTTCTGTCCCTAATATGAGAGACATGTTTGCAAGAAGCTTTACTGCTCCTAAAATATTGATTGCTGAAACTGTATTGTCACTATTGGACTCTGTATTTGAATCTTTTCTATCAACTTCCAACATAATGCTGTTAAGTTTTAGGAGGTACAGAAGGGTAAGCAACACCCAAAAGTCATGAAATGACAGATATTCGTATAAATCACGTATGCTCTAATTTTGAAGTATGATTTTAAATGTCTATGTAAGCTCTTGTATAAAAATATAAATTACAGTACCAAATGACGTGTGATACTCTCAAGAATATTAATATTCATTGACTTTTAAGTCATACAGCAAAGAGTAGCACCATGTTTGGATGACACAATACACAGAAAAAACAGAAGACATACAATATCCAAGCCTGCAGTGTGACTCAATTTGGCATCAAAGTCAGCATAAAGAAATCTGATATCTGACCTTTCTCAGAGTAATTGCTAAGGCTGTCCTCTCTTTGATGGGAATTAATGTTAACTATGCAACTTTAGCCTGCTACTGTTTTATGAAGCTTGCAAGGATGGATGAAACACCTCAGTGAAACCAGTCATGTGGAGCATATTTAGAAATGGTTAATAATTCATAAATAATGTGCATCATTTCAATTTGGTTGTCTGCATCTTTGGCATATGAGAGTTTGAAATAGCCCAAATCAGATGTACAAAATGTCTCAAATCAGCACTTTCTCCAAGAAATGTATTGCATGTAAACTTTACAGTGTTACAGCTGTAAGAGCAAAAAGCATATGCAGAGCATTTCTGGTGTTCCTTGCTTAAGATTGAATAAAGAGACATATTTAAAAGGGAAAAGAAGCATAATTTTAAATTATTTCTACAGCTCTTTCTCAGGTATGTTGTAAACTTCTGAAGTCATAATTATGTAAGATTTGGATAAACTTATCTTCTTTTCTAAATAGTAAATGTTCAGTTGTATGCACAGATGGAGCATGAACATTATTACATATTAAACTGGGTATTATAGATTTTTATTGCCAAAAAGGAAGTTTGAACAGTTTTCTTGTTTTGTGTATTTTTTCATGGTTGTTAAATTTTTCTGAAAATCTATAGTATTATGATGATATCTCTTTAAATTACCAAGAGCATACTGTAGGATGGCATTAATATTTCCTTCACAATATGAATATGAATCACTGAGGAAATTAGCAAGGGCAGGAGCTAGTTGAGAAATATAACCAAATTAATTTAGTGATTAAAGAATTCCCTCTTGTTTTGGATAATGAAAGATTTCAGTAAAGTTTTTAACAGTAATGATTATATTAGCTTTTACTTTCTATTCTCTGTGTGTTTAAGATAGATCAGATGGTATTTGATAATACATCAAAAAAAACATTGCTTAGCAATTAAAAATAATTAAACAAAATGTATTTCCTCCCAATTTTAGAAACTATTCTGTGGGCTAGTTGTGCTTTTATTATATGCAGTTATATTAAAAATAAACATGTTTCATTACGTTTAGTATTTCCTACTAAACGTGCAGTATGAAATACAGAATCTATAAAAGGTGAGTTTATTCAGACAATTCCGGATTTAGAAATAGAATTCAAGATGGCTAATTATATAACAGAGCCCTAGATGGCCAAAAATAATTGTGACATTTTTGGACACAGATACAAATAATGCAATATAGGATTTAAAATTGATTTAATGCTTGTGAATTATTATGTATCCTACATTAAAAGATAACTATGGAAATACAAAAAGTATAAGAAAAGTTCTTATAATCTAAGAGATGAAAAACAAAAACTTCAAGGAGATCACTTTATAATCATGGAATTTGAACAGAACTTAGCATCAGAGCCACTCAGATCAATCTATAGTCACAGTTGGTTTTAGCAAAAAAGCTTAGTTGTTTTCAAATGGAGGCTAAATGGGAATTTGTTTTTACACTTGATAGAAGCATATAGATTTAAGAGGATCTGACACCACTCTCCCCCATCAAGGAAATAAAGCTTTTCCTCAGGCCTGGTGGAATCCTCACTCCACATGAGTATATCTCGGGCAGATAATATCTGTATAAGGAAGATGGTAGGGACAAAGGAAGTTGTGTCTTCCTGCTTGTCTGGGTACATTGGCTCCTGTTTGTGTAGCTGCTCTGAGCAAATAAACTTCTTTATATTTTACCATTAAAGAAAACCGTACACTTATCATCTTTAGCTGTCTGTCACTATCTTTCCAGTGATCACAGTCTCATTGTGATGCTCAACTCACAAGGCACAATCTTAAAATGGAGAGAGGAATGGGTGCATAACAGGATTACTGTTCAAGCTAACTCATGTGGGAACATCTAGTAGGAAGCAGCTGATACCAAGAAAAAGTGCTTGGCGGTAGAGGTGAAATGTGAATTAAGCTTTGGTCATTTCTCACAAATGAGAATGTGGATATTGGAAATATGTTTATGGTTTTTATTTTGCTACTTAGCACATGAAAAAGTTGCCTAGGAATCCCTGCAAGGTGAGTTAGTTATTGAGGTCCCCAAATGGTTTCATTCTACGGCAATTTTTCTTCAAAAGCAGTTCTGCGGCTTTGACCCTAGGAATTACAGGTTAATGAGGCACATACCAGAGTAAATGGGAAACTGCATAACTAACAGCAATTTCTTCGAAGTAAAGATATCAAAAGAAAATCTCCCAATGTCATTTTTAGCTAAGTTAGGTTAGTTTTCATTTAACAGATGAAATACCTGTAAAATCAATTTAAATTCACTCATCTGCTGTGGTTGTGATTTTCTAAACTGACAGCACATTTAGTCCAGTTACTTAAACTAAAACAAAGATATCAAGTGGGTTAAAATATTACAGCCTGATTTAATATGTCACTCTCACCATCAGGGCTCACACATTTGCCTCACTGTAACACTTAGAAAATATTTAAGAGAACTCTAATGTCAGAAAGCAACTCCCAGCTGCGGAACTGCAGTTTCTCAGCTCCGTTATCTATAGATCACAAACTCTACTACTTTTCAAGTCAAAAGTCTTACAAATGAATTCAATTCAAAGCAATATAGTACCTTTCTAAATCTGTATGAAAATCAGCTACCATTTATTTCTTTTGGTATTGCCTTCAGGGTAACAGAAGGTCCTTCCTCTTAATTCTTCCCCTTAGGGAATAAGTTACAGGGTTCAGACTCAAAACAGTAGTAACTGAAGGGTTCCCTGAATTCTAGTTTTAAATGTTCTCATTATAAATAACTATGTGTTCACTACAGAACAAATTCATCTTTGATCTTGATATCCAGAAATAGTATACTCGGCAAAAACAAACTCGGATTTATCCACATTTGATTTATAGAAAGATATGCCAACGGAGACGAGGGCAGTTTTTTCTTTTGTTTGAAGAAAACTGGAATCTGTTTATACAGGCCATTTTCTAATTTTTATTTAATATAATATTGTGGCTGGGCATGGTGGCGCATGCCTGTAATCCTACCTAGCTTCTTGGGAAGCTGAGGCAGGAGAAGTGCTTGAACCCGGGAGGTGGAGGTTGCAATGAACCATCAGCTCACTGCACTCCAGCCTGGGCAACAGAGTGAGGCTCCATCTTAAAAAAAAATATATATATATATATATATATATATATATCCCCTCCTAAGCTCCATCTCTCTCTATTCCTTTCCAATCAGTGTGGAAGCTGCTTTACTCTCCTAGATTCCATCTTTCTGAATTCTCTCACTCAGTGTGAGAGTTAGCTGTTTCTTTCTATCTCTTTCTCCTATTTCTCTCTCTAAATATATCACTTTCTACAAACAAAATACATATAAATATATATATATAGTTATTTAATTCTGTTACAAATGTCCTTCAGAAGCATATTTCAATTATGTGTTTTGTTAGAACTTTTAAACCATATTTCTAAAGATGAATTTATCTGTCATATATAATGAAACATGAATATCCTTGTACATAAATCTTTGTGACTATTACTGTAATTTCCTAGGAATATCATCACAGAAGCATTTTCTGAAATGAAAATAGCTATTGCCAAAATTGGTTTCTACAATTTTTTACTTAATATTTAGACTCCTGTTAGCATCATAAAAGAACAGTATTTGCTTTAACATTTATGTTATTTTGCATACCGTTTTATTGGATGATGGCAAAGACCAATTATCTTTTTTTTACTTTTTACAAATATTACAGTGGAAATCATATTTCATCATTTCTTAGATTTGCATTTTGATTATTAGACACATATTTCATTTTTCCATGTATACATATTCCATCATTAAATTATATATCAAATATTTTATTTTATCCTATTGAGTTCTGATTTCTTTTTCTTGATTCCTAAAAGCACTTTCTACACTGATCATTAAGGATTTCATTTACTGTAGTGTTTTAGTTTCAATTTGATAATAGTATACTATGGAGAAAAGATTTACATTGTTATCTAGTAGAACTAATTGACCATTTTCTTTACAATTTGCTTATTTATGTGTCTATTTTGTCTTTTTTTTTTTTTTTTTGAGACAGAGTCTTGCTCTGTTGCTGAAGCTGGAATGCAGTAGTATGATCTTGGCTCACTGCAGCCTCCACCTCCTGGGTTCAAGCAATTCTCTTGCCACAGCCTTCCAAGTAGCTGGGATTATAGGCACCTGCCACCATGCCTGGTTAATTTTTGTATTTTTAGTACAGGGGGTATCACGACATTGGCCAAGCTGGTCTTCAACTCCTGACCTCATGATCCGCCCACCTCGGCCTCCCAGAGTTTTCAGATTACACACATAAGCCACCATCCCCAGCCTATTTTGTCTTTTGAATTTCTTTATGAGAAGGTCAAAAATTTGGATTTAGAATCAGTCAGATTGACCCTATGGGCAATACAGACACACACACACACACACACTTGCACACCCTAGCCACACAAACACGCATTTGCATACACAGTATTTATATATTGACTTTCTTCCATGCCACTTTTAAATTTAGTGGAAAATTCACATTAGTTGAAAATTATACATATTTCATCTTTTTTAGGGAAGAAGGACAAAGAATTTTCAAATAAATACTATTTAAAATTCAAAAAGAGAGTAAGAGATGGGATATCAATATCTTTTATTCTTAGGTCAGGTACAATACTGTCTGTGGTTAGTAAGATCAGTCTGTCATTGAAGGGAAAAAGTCAGTGAATAATCCAAATTAATAAGGAATGAATTTAAGTCAAACCTTCAGGCAAAGAAAGAAAAAAAGTTCTAAGAAGAGACTTTCAAGGCTAACGTTGCTTCATGTGATTCTATAGTAAAGACACAATGTTTCAAAAAAAACCACAATGCTTGAAAATTGGTATTATTAGTGACATCTCACATGCTGTCAACATTTTTTTTCTTAAATTTTGTTTGAGATTGTCCGTAAGCCCATTTAACAGCTTAGTGCTGAGTACACTTTATTGTGGTTACAACTTTTAATTTCATGACAAAGCAAAAAATTCTGGTTTTTTAGGCGACATTTTTCTTCTTTTAAAAAATGACAGTTGGTCAGTGGCTAAGGCTCAATGACATTTATCAGCTACCTAATTAAAATGTAGACATTTTTATAGTAATTGCAAATGTGACCTTCATTTGTGTATTTTTGCTTGCTAGCATGTTTAGCCAAATGTCACAAAGAACCCTAATTCATGCTTTCCCATAATGTTTAATTATATCATACTGAAAGTGTTCATTCTTCGGTTACCATGGTTTATGAAAGCACACTGCATCCCTGGAGGGTGGGGACCTGTAGTTCCAATACCCTAATGAGTAGTGATTTCAAGGTTGTGTCTATAGCTGCCAAAACAACTAACTGAAAATTGTTCAATTAACAAGTTAGTTTGCTTCATGATGACAAAAAATACTCTAATTGTTTTTTCTCTATACAAACAAAGGTTTATCGACATGAGTTGATTGTTTTGGTTTTCTGTAAAAATAGCCCAGATCTCTCCTCTAACCGTCAGGCTTTCTAAGGTAATTGTCGAGGTTAAACACCTGGATGTTCCACAGGTTTTGGCAAATTTAACTCAACCTCCAGAAGTTCCAAGTTTCACCTTCTCTATCCCCAGAAGCACTGCTCTAGTTAACTGTTTTCCTAATTTTTGCCCAGATACTTCCAGTCTATACTCTACAATTCCAAGGAAGTCATATTTCTGATCATGCTACATGCCTGACCAAAATACTTCACTTATTCTTTTAAACCGTTAAAGCAAAGAAAAATTTTCTTCTGAGAAACAAGGCTGTCTTTATTAGTCCAAATTCACATATTCCATTTCCTGTTTTCCTTCTCTCAAACTTTAATTCCTCAATAAAGAATTACTTATGGTTTCTCAAATAGATGAGGTAATGTTTTCTTTTCAGCCCTTGAACTTTCTATTTTTCTGATCCTGTTATATGTTCCATTATAAAGCACTGAATATTTTATAAAAATGTAATGTTGGTGGTTTTTCTCATATATATATATTATGTGTATACATATATTTTATATGTATATATGTATAAAATATTATTTTAAAAAATAAAATGTACAAATCACTTTACCTTATTCTGTAAGATATATTTCCATTTATAAACATAGACTCAAACATATTGAGTATATAAATTTATTTTGATATTTTTAAAATACTGTATTCCTGCCATATTAAGAGTTTCTGCTATATTAGCTAAAGATTAGGGGTTGATGTAAAGAATTTTACTTTGCAAAGATGTAAGAATTATATTTGAAGGTAGTTATAAGATTACAAAAATAAAAGTAAATGTTATACTTTACTTAGCTGTTTTTTTTTTTCTACCTCAAAAATGATACCTTAATGTAGACTATGGCTTTAGGTGAACTTATAGAATTGAGAGAGTTGACATGTTAAGTATAACATTAGAGTTTTGAAAGTAATTTTGAAGAGCAAAATGGTTTAAAAATCTAATTTTTTTAAAAGGTAAGTTACACTATTCCTAAATATCACTTATGTTTTTGTTAATTGACTGAGTTGACATAAAGATTTTCTCTGGAAGTAGTCATCTTGGGAACACATTTTGCAATCTATGGAACACATTTGATCAACTGACTTTTCTTTAATCAACTTCTCAAATAATTTTTCCTAAATAAATGTTATCTGCCATATTTTAAAATTAATTATCCATATTTAATTTTGTAAATTATTTGTATTCAATAGTGTAACTATACTGACTGAAAACCACCAACCAACCTTTTGATATACAAGTAGGAGATTTGAGCACTTTGTACTTGGGTACTTTCTGATGAATGCTGCCATTAAATTTTCATAAAATAAAAAAAAAAAAAGACGACTTCAAAGACCCCACTAAGAGTTTACTCAGTTTCTCATCTCATTTTTTAAAATCAAAGATGACAGATTCTAGGACTTTAAGAGTTCATAAAGATCAACTTTAATTCAAGAAGGAAAATGGGAATCCACCGGCATAGTGGACAACCTAGATCTCAGGGAAGGAGCACTGTGACAGCATGTGGCTCATAAAAGTAAATGAAACCCGAGTACATGAGAGAAACATATAGCCTCCCTCTGTGATTCACCTTTCCAGTGGAATCCAAGAAACCCAGGACAAGGGAGCGTACTTTGTTTCTCCTATGCCCTGGGGCTAACTTAGAGAGCTAATCGAGGGAGAGGATGTAGGAGAAACAAAGTGTTCTTCCTTCTCCAAAACGGTAGAGACACTGCCAGGGAAAGACATTAGCAAAAACTGTGGGCATTTTCCTGAACTCAGGACCAGGAGCAGGGCATCATTTTTAATCTGGGCACATACAAAGTCGGTAACTCTTTAGTGACGAAGCAGTGTGGACAGGCATTTTAGTCTTGGGCCAAAGCTTGGGTGACTTGCTCTAAAGTAGGGTAGGGACCTCCATGGTCAGAATTGTAACAAGGCACTGGAATTATGCTCTCCCTCATCACAGGCCTGTGGTACGGGAAGAGCTACTACAGCTGTGGTTTCTCTGGGGGTAACAAGACTTGCAGCAGGTTCAGCTCCGTGAACTGGAACTGGTCTGTGTTGTCACTGCTGGGTGTTCTAGCTGACTGCCCTGAGATGGTGGTGTAGCAGGGCCCTCTCTCCTCCTTGCTCAGGAAGATCTCAAGGCATTTTCAGCAGCTGCTCACCTGGGTCAACAACCTGGACACAGATCATGGTGCAGGGGGGCACAATTTGCTCTATGCTCAGGCAGTTCTCCAGGCATTTTGAGTACCCATTCACCTGGATCACCAGCTTGAGTCTCCTCATCCTTCCTAAACACAGACTGTGGTACAGCAGGGTCCTCTCCACTCCATGCCTTGAAACGTCTCCGGGCATTCAAAGAACTTGCTCACTGCTCACCTGGATTGGCAGCCTGAGCCATCCCACCTTCCCTGTGCATAGATGGTGTTGCATGAGAAGCCTGTCCACTCCACACTCAGGCATATGTCCAGTCATTTGGCGCACCCACTCACCTGGAACAGTTGCCTGAGTCACCCCACCTCTTTTGTGCGGAGATCCTGGTGGAGGGGATCCCCCTGTACTGTATACCCAGGTGGATCTGCAGGCATTCACAGCACCTATTTGCCTGGATAAGCAGCCTCAGTTGCCCTGTCCTTCCTGTGCAGAGATTGTGGCACAGCAAGGCCTCTATAGTCAATGCACAGGCAGAATTCCCGATATCTGGAGCAGTCACTTTCCAAGATTAGAAGTTTAGGTTTCCTTTCCCACCCCCACCACCACCAACCTTGTACAGAGAACAGGAAGCTGAGGAGGTTTAACAGCTCCATGCCTAGGCATACCTCTGGGCACTTGGTGGCCACCCAGTAGATTCTCCTTTGCAAGTGGCACTAGTGCCTGCCATTAGGGGACCTGTAGGTGAGCCTTCCTGGTTTGGACGAGCACATCTTGCCTCCTACCCTCCACAGTTAAGCAGGGAGTTCAGACAACTGTGCACTCGACAAATCAGCTCATTGCCTGGGGCAACAGAGAGAAACTCCTAGTAAACAAGGATCAGGTAGCTACACAGCATGTTAGCTACAACTGGCTCTTACCAATAAGCACAAAGTACAGGCCTGTAGGTCAAAGTTAACAGCCCAATAGAAAACCTGCTGACAGAAGAGCATAGGTCTATAGAAGGAAAGCCAAAAGATCCTACCCAACATTCTCTACAGTCATATACCCTAGGTGAACAAGAAAAAAAAAAAATAAGAAAATTAAAAAACAAAACAATAATATTATAGGAAAATGAAGAGAAAACCTACTGCACAAAAATAATTACAAAAAGTAGAAGTCCCAGTATCTCCAGATGAGAAGCTATCAGCTCCAGAAATCTGGCACCATAAAGAAATATGAATGCATTGGGAGCATTCACATGTCAAGGATGGTTAAGAACTTCAAAGCATGGATTGTAAGAAAGTCCAAGGATATCCAAGAGAAGATGGAAAATCAACCCAAAGAAACAACTAAAGTGATATAGGAATAGAAGAAAGAGATAAACATTTTTTTAAAAAAATTGGAGCTTCTTGAATTGAAACTTACTGAAGGAATTTCAAAATACAATAGAAATTTTTATCAATAGCCTGCACCAAGCACAAGAAAGAATCTTACAGCTTGAAGACTGGCCTTTTGAAATAAGCAAGTAAGACAAAAATATAAAGAAAAAAGAGTTACAAATAATAAAGTTGTCAAGAAATATGGAATCACATAAAACCACCAAACCTATGAATTATTTGAGAGAAAATGAGAAACAGTAAATTATCTGGCAAACATATTTGAGAGAAAAATTTAAAAAAACTTTGCTAATCTTGGTGGAAAGGTAGACAGCCACACACAAGAAATCCAGAGAACACCTGTGAGATATCTCAGAAAATGAGCATCTCCAGGCTATATAGTAATCATACTGTCCAAAGTTAATGCTAAAGAAAAAAACTAGGCCGGGCACGGTGGCTCACGCCTGTAATCCCAACACTCTGGGAGGCCGAGGCAGGCGGATCACGAGGTCAAGAGATCGAGGCCATCCTGATCAACATGGTGAAACCCCATCTCAACTAAAAATACAAAAAAATTAGCTGGGCGTGGTGGCGCATGCCTGTACTCCCAGCTACTCGGGAGGCTGAGGCAGGAGAATTGCTTGAACCCCGGCGGCGGAGGTTGCAGTGAGCCAAGGTCACGCCACTGCACTCCAGCCTGGCGCCTCGTGATGAGTGACACTCTGTCTCAAAAAAAAAAAAAAAAAAAAAAAAAATTAAAGGCAGCTAGAGAAAAATGATAAATTACCAAGATGACCTCATTAGATTAACTGCAGACTTCTCAGAAGAAACATTACAAGCCAGGAGAGATTGGAGTTCTATTTTCAGCATTCTTACAAAATAAAATTTATAATTAAGAATTTCATATCTCACCAAACTAAGCTTCATATGTGAAAGATAATAAAATATTTTGCAGATGAACAAGCACTAAGGGAATTCATTACCACTAGGCCAGCTTTGTAAGAGGTTCTTATGGGAGTTATAACAAGGAAATGAAAAAAACCATACTTGCTACCGCAGAAGCTCATTTAAGTACATAACCCACATAATACAAACTTCAAAACTATCAGCTAACAACTTCATGATACTGTCAAAACCTCACATATCACTATTAATCTTGAATATAAAAGGTCTAAATGCTGTACTAAACAGGCACAGAGTAGCAAATTGAGTAAAAAAAAAGAAAGAAGACCCATCTGTCTGTTGTCTTCAAACGACCCATTTCACATGGAACAACACCCACAGTTTCAGTGTAAAGGACTGAAGATCTGGTAAACAAGCAGAAAACAAACAAGCATCATTACTCTTAGATAAAACATACTTTAAACCAACAGCAGTTAAAAAAAAAAAAAAGAGAGAGAGAAATGCATTACATAATGATAAAAAGTTCAATTTATCAAGAAGAGTTAATTATTCTAAATACATATTCATCAAACACTGGAGCACTTTTACTCAAAAACAAGTACTTCTAGAGGTATGACAGACTTAGGCACCCACACGATAATAGTAGGGGAATTCAACTCTCCACTGACAGCCTTAGGCAGATCATCAAAGCCCAAAACTAATGAAAGAAATTCTGGACCTAAATACAACAGTTGAAAAAAATGGACCTAACTGATATCTACAGAATACTCCACATATGAATTCTTTACATCTACACATGAAACATATGCCAACATCAACTACATGCGGGGTCATAATGTAATTCTCAGTAAGTTAAAAAAAATGAAATGATACCAACTATATTCTCAGAGCACAGTAGAAGAAAAATAGAAATCAATACCAAGAAGACCTCTCAAATGGAATAGTAAACAATTTTCTCCTGAATGGCTTTTAGGTAAACAATGAAATTAAAACAGAAATATAAAAATTCTTTGAAATAAATGAAAACAAAGACACAGCACACCAAAATCTCTGGGATGTAACAAAAGCAGTGTTAAAAGCAAAGTATATTGCAATAAATGTGTATCTCAAAAAGTTAGAAAAAACAGGAACAATATAACATATCAGATAGAGGAACTAGAGAAACAAGAACTAGAAAACCTAGAGGGAATGCATAAATTTCTGGAAACACATAATGTCTCAAATTGAACCAGAGAGAAATGAAAACCCTCAACAAACTAATATCAAGTTCTGAAATGGAATTAGTAATAATAAACCTACCAACCAAAATAAGCCCAGAGCATATGGATTCACTGCCAAATTCCACAAGGTGTACAAAGGATAATTGAATTCTACTGAAATTTTTCCAGAAAATTGAAGATAAGGGACTTCTCCTTAATTCATTTCACAAAGAGCATCATACCAAAGCCTGACAAAAATGCAACAACAAAGAAAATTACAAGCCAATATCCCTGATAAACATAGATGCAAAAATCCTCAACAAAATACTAGCAAAGCAAATCCCACAGCATATCAAAAAGTTAATTCATCATGATCAAACAGACTTCATTCCTGGGATGCAAGGTGGTTTCAACAATAAATGTGAAATCAAATAATAAATGTGAAACAAATCAATAAATGTGAAACACCACAAAAACAAAAACCACATGATCATCTCAAAAGGCAAGAAAGAGAAGAGCATTTGATAAAATCCAACCCTGTTTCATGATACAAACCCTCAGAAAACAAGGCATTGAATGAACATAACTCAAGATAATAAAAGCCATTTATGACAAACCTACAACCAGCATCATATTAAATAGGCAAAAACTAGAAGCATTCGCCTTGAGAAATGATATAAGACAAGGACCTGCCATTCTCATCACTCCTACTTAACATAATACTGAAAATGCTAGCCAGAGCAATCAGGCAAAAGGAAGAAATAAAAGGCAATGAAATACGATAAGGTAAAATCAAATTATGCCTCTTTGCCGACAATTAAGATTCTATACATAGAAATTCTAAAGGCTTCAGGAAAGGATAAATGACCTCAGTGAAGATTCAGGTACAAAATTAATGTACAAAAATCAGTAACATTTCTATACACTAACAACATTCAAGACCATAACAAGAACATAATACCATCTACAGTAGCCATATGAAAAATAAAATACCTAGGAATATCTCTAAACAAGCAGATGAAAGATCTCTACAAAGAGAACTACCAAACACTACTAAGAGAAATCACAGATGACACAAACAAATGACAAAACATTCCATGCTCATGAATTGGAAAAACAAGTATCATTAAAATGGCCATAATGCCCAGAGCAAGCTACAGATTCAATGCTCTTCCTATGAATGTACCAACATCATTCTTCATAGAGCTAAACAAATTATGTTAAAATTCATAAGGAACCAAAGGAGAGCTCAAATAGCCAAAGCAATCCTAAGCAAAAAGAACAAAGCTTGAGGCACCACAATATCTGACTTCAACTATAAGGGTACAGTACTCAAAACAGCATGGTACTGATACAAAAACAGACAGAAAGAGCAACAGAACAGAATAGAAAGCGCAGAAATAACACCACATACCCTTAGCCACCTAATCTTCAACAAAGGAAACAAAAAAAAAAAGAAATGGGAAAAGGACCTCCTATTTAAAAAATGGTACTGGAACTGCCATCCAGCCATATGCAGAAGAATGGAACTGGATCATCAACCTTTCACCCCATACAAAAATTGATTCAGGATGGATACAAATTTAAATGCAAAATGTCAAATTATAAGACTCCTAGAAGAAAACTTAGAAAACACCATTCTGGACAGTAGCCTTGAGAAACAATTTATTACTTATGTCCTTAAACGCAATTCTACCATAGAAAAGAACGAGATCATGTCCTTTGCAGGAACATGGATTGGGAAGGAAGCCATTATCATTAACAAACTAATGCAGGAACAGAAAACCATGTGCTGCATCTTCTAACTTGTAAGTGGGAGCCAAATGATGAGAACACATGGACACATTGGGGGAAGAAACATATTCTAGGGCCTATCAGAGGGGGTAGGGTAGGAAGAGGGAGAGGATCAGGAAATATAACTAATGTGTACTAAGTAAGCTTAATACCAGAGTGACAAAATAATCTGTACAATGATCCTCCATGACACAACATTTTCTATGTAACAAACTTGCATGTGTAGCCTTAAACTTAAAATAAAAATATATTTTTTTAAAATGATAAACTGGTAGAGGCTATATTTTTTAAATGTTTTTGTTTTATTGTGGTAAAATTTATAATTTCACAAATTAATGACAAAATAATAAATTATAATAGAAGCCATTCTTTTTAACTTTAAAAAAAAGCAATTCCAACACACACAAACATTGACAAGTGGGACCTAATGAAACTAGAGATTCTTCACAGCAATATAAACCAACAGAGTAAAAAAACCTGAAAAATGGTAGAAAATATTCACAAACAATGCACCTGATGAAGATCTAAAATCTAAAATCTGTAAGTACCTCAAACAGATAACAACCAAAAAACAAACAAGCCCATTGCAAAGTGGGCAAAGGACGTGAACAGACACTTCTCAAAAGAATATACACAAGCGACCAACATGAAAAATGTTCTACGTCATCATCGCAGAAATGCTAATCAGAACCACAGTGAAGTACCATCTCACACAAGTCAGAATGGTATTATTAAAGAGGCAAACTGATTTCTTAAAGTTTTTTTTTTTTTTTTTTTTTTACTTTTTAAAGTTTGCTGGCAAAACTGCAGAGCAAAGGGAACACTTACACATTTTGGTGGGAATGTAAATTTGTTCAGCTGCTGTGAATTTGGAGATTTCTCAAAGATCTTAAAACAGAACTACCATTCTACCTATTAATCTCATTACTGGGTATACATCCAAATGAAAATAGATCATTTTACTAAAAAGACACTTGCACTTTCATGTTCATTGCAGTACTCTACACAATGGCAATGACATGGAATCAACTTAAGTGTACATCAATGGTGGATTGCATTAAAAACGTGATACAGTGTCAAGATGGCTGACGAGATGTAGCCAGGAGGAATATCTGCCACTAACGGCCCAGGACATTGGGAAGATTGGTGTACTCTGAGCAGATCTTCAGAGGGAAGGCACTGTGAGTGGATGGGGGGAGGGCACAGATGTTAGGCAGAAGTGGGAGGGTGCTTGGAATACTGTATATAGCTAGAGTGCCCTGGGACTCATTCCTGGCCCCCAAGGACTCCTAGGGAAGGAGTGAACTGAGAAGGTACAGAGCAGCCTGTTCTCAACATCGATCCCTGGAATCCTGGCAGCAGAGGACCACATGACCTCCTCAGACACCTGAGTGGTTAGGGAGAGCTGCTTAGAAATATAGTAGGGGAAAAAAATTGAGCCAGTGTAGAGCCCAGGGGGTTTGGCACAGGAGTGTCTGCAGTGGAGATTGGCCAGGGATGAGAGGCTAACATTCAAATTCAGGAAATGCAGAGAACCTGCATATTATACAGGACAACCATCTCAAAGACACATAGTCATCAGATTCTCCAAAGTTGAAATCAAAGAAAAAATGGTAAATGGAGCTACCAAGAAAAGATAAATCACCTACAAAGGCAATCCCACCAGGCTAACAATGGGCCTTTCCACAGAAACCCTACAAGCCAGAAAATACAGGGAGCCTATATTCAACATGTTTAAAGGAAAGAATTTCCAACCAAGAATTTCACATCTAGCCAAACTAAGTTTCATAAACAAAGGAAAACAAAGGAAAAACAAGATTGTTTTCAGATAAGTAAATGCTAAGGGAATTTGTTACCACCAGATCTACCTTGTAAGACATCCTGAAGGAGTACTAAATGTGGAAAGGAAGGACCATTACAGCCACAAGAAAAACACACTTAAGTACACAGACCAGTGACACTATAAAGCAACCACATAAACAAGTCTACAAAATAACCCAGCTAACAACACAATTACAGGATCAAAGTTTACTACTGAATGTAAATGAACAAAACGCCCCAATAAAAAGCACAGAATGGGAAGTTGGATAAACAAGGAAAACCAAATAGTATGCTGTGTCAAGAGACCCATCTCACATGTAGTAACACCCATATGTTCACAGTAAAAAGACGGAGCAAAATCTACCAAAGATGGAAAACAGAAAAAAAGCAGGGATTGCTATTCTAATTTCAGACGAAAAAGACTTTAAGCCTATTAAGATTAAAAAAAGAAAAAAAAAAAAAACAAGAAGAATTGCATTACATAACAGTAATTCCATGGAGTAATTCCCTACCTCATTCCATGAAGTCAGCATCATCTTAATACCAAAACCTTGTGTGCGCGCGCACACACACACACACATACACACACACAAACAAATGGTTCAATTCAACAAGAAGACCTACTTACCCTAAATATATATGTATCCAGCACAGAAGCACCCAGATTCAAAAGCAAGTTCATAGAGACATACAAAGAGATTTAGATAACCACACAACAATAGTGGGAGACTTCAACATACCACTGTCTGAAATAGACAAACCATAGAGGAAGAAAACTAACAAAGATATTCAGGACCTGAACTCAACACTCTACTCAATGTAACTAATAGGCACTACAGAACTCTTCAACCAAAAACAACAGATTATGCATTGTTCTCATTTGCACATGGCACATGCGCCAAAACGGACCACAAAAAAACTCACAAACAACCTTAATTTTTTATAAATTGAAATCATATCAACCACATTCTTAGACTCCAGCAAAATAAAAACAGAAATCAATAGTAAGAAAATGATGCAAACCATAAAATTACATGAAAATTAAACAAGCTGCTCCTGAGCGACTTCAGGGCAAATGATGAAGTTAAGACAGAAATCAAGAAATTATTTGAAACTAATGAAAAATAAAACATACAAGAATCTCTGGGACAAATATAAAGCAGTGTTAAGAGGGAAGCTTCTAGAATGACAAG
The DNA here is from genome assembly GCA_004027835.1 of Alouatta palliata. NCBI lineage: Eukaryota > Metazoa > Chordata > Mammalia > Primates > Atelidae > Alouatta > Alouatta palliata. The sequence goes on along the minus strand of PVKV010014800.1, from coordinate 34,879 downwards.
CCTCCCTCCAAAAGTTAGAAAGACCAGTGATTCTTAAATGATTAGCTTTAAAAAACTTCAGACTTTTTTTTTTTTGGTATTAAATTTAATTTGCTCAGTAGAAGTCGTTAATCTGATTCCTCCCCTTTGAAGTTTCTGTGTTCATGAGATCTTAAAGACAGAAACAACTTTAAGCAATCAAGATCAAAATTTTTAGTAAATTCATAGGAGAAGTAAAAAAAAAATGTGCTCTGTTACAGAAACAAGTTAAAAACAGACCACCTTGTATTCCTTAATGAGCTGAGCGGTAGGAAGCCCTCATTATCTCTTCAACTGTCCTTCCAGGACCTGAGGTCCTTCATGGAGTCTAAAGACTTGAATCCAGTCCTTGGGGTCATCTGTGTGTCCCATTGTTTCCTCCAGTTACTTGTTTGCTTTGCTCTGTCCTATAATTTCAAATGTTTAGAAACAGCTGCTTCTCTTAGAATCTATGAATGGGCAGTGTTTCAGTTCCATAAGAAACATGACTCTGTTATTTAGCAAAGCACCTTAAAGGGCAAGTAAGCTTGAACCAACACAACAGATGGGAGATCAGAGTATAGTCCAAGGGAGTTTATTACAAGAATTAGCTCTAACATCTAATGGACAATATTAAAATGTTAAGAACAGTTTGCATTTCTATTTCACAGTATATTTACTTTTGTTACAAAAATAATACTTCAAATTATTTAATCCTTACCTTCAAATCTAGAGTAAAATTATGCTTTATAAAATTTTGGGATTTTTTTTTTTTTTTTTTGATGTTATCACCTACAGGAACACACTGTGCCACATTGTCAACAACTGTGTTTTAAAAGTGCAGCTTCAAGGAAAATGTGTTAAGATCATGGCAGGAGAAAATGAGAGATAATTTTTGGTAAATCAGGTGAGCTTAATTTTAGATAAAACCTTGTAAATCAGGAAGGGAAGGGAAGCCACTGGAAACACACACATGGCATCTTAGGAAATTTGAACATATAATATTTCAAGTGTACATAAAAATATTAGTAGATGCTAATTGATCACATTGTCTTTGTATTTACCCCTGCAAATTCCAAACTAAGTCTTACTTCTGGCAGAACTGTGTCTGCTTGAGAAAATAGTTTATACAGCATTTAAAAATCATCAAATAGCACAGACACATAATGTCACAATAAAAAAAAAAACTCAAAAGCTAGCAGAAGACAAGAAATAACTTAAGATCAGAGCAGAAATGAAGGTGATAGAGACACAAAAAACCCTTCAAAAAATCAATAAATCCAGGAGCTGGTTTTTTGAAAAGATCAACAAAATAGACAGACTGCTAGCCAGGTTAATAGAAGAGAGAGAAGAATAAAATAGACGCAATAAAAAATGATAAAGGGGATATTACCACCAGTTCCACAGAAATACAAACTACCATCAGAGATTACTACAAACAACTCCGTGCACATAAACCAGTAAATCTGGAAGAAATGGATAGATTCCTGGACACTTGCACCCTCCCAAGCCTAATCCAGGAAGAAGTTGAAACCTCAGATATCATTACAATGATTCTAAAGGAAGCTGGAAATTTACCAGTCTACTGGAAAGTCAACTAAGACAAGATTTTGTATCACATATTCTAAGTAAACATGATCAAAGAATGATTGCCAGTCTATTTGGCTCTACAAGAAGAAGACTTTGAAAGTCTTAGTGTTGTATTCACAAGACAGTGGAATTTTATAACTACTTTGCTTGAAATACATTAAAAATTCTGTTTCCATATCTGAATTCAGGTTGAATTATTAGAGAAAATGAATAAACGCCTTGATGAGAGTTACACAGGTAATTATTTTATTTCTTAATTATTTTGCTTTTTCTTGCCAAAAAAATTCTACAAATTTGTAGAGAGAAACTTCTACAAATTTAGAAAATACAGAAATCACTTCTGAAAACAAATTGCTTTATCTCCTAAAAATGCATATGTTGATAGAATTAAAGTATTCATAATGCAAAATTACAATGACTATCGATTAATGAAATATTTAAAAAGTTGTATGAAGTAATTATAAAGTAATGGGCATCTTTTTAAAAATTTTCTTATGAGGCATAAAATGTTAGTATTGTTTTGTTTAAAATAAAACACTCACGTATATAATCTCTCCAGTTCACTGGTATATCCAGAAAAAGGACACACCTACTTATATAGAATTATTTGAGAGTGATGTAATAAAATACTATAAAATTAATTTACTAAATTTCTTTGTAAATTTAACACAAATAGAGAATTAAAAATTTTGATATCAATTTCAATGAAATCCAAAAATGGTGAAAATTTTATTTAGCTCTTTTTGAACTCATCATTTTTTGACTTCCTACCAAAATAATAATACCAAAATAATAATAGGGATAATAATATTAACAAATTGAATTTTTTTGTAGTTTATTACCTGTCCTTGGAGAAGCTCTCAGAATGCATAATAAAATATCAGGTTGCTTTCTCAATTAGGGCTTTAACCAATAGTGAACTTTCATTTGGCCGTCTCTTCTGAACACATAATCACAATGACTATGAGATTAATTTATTTAAACAGGATTCAACAGGGCAGTTACTTGTTTCCACAGTGTGATGGGGAGTAAGAACCAATTACTTGCAGAATGGAGGCATAACAGCTTTTATCCATTTATTTTAATGTACATTAATTTTTATAAAGCATATAATAGTTAAGAAAATCCTGTCAGATACTCAGAAATAAGGATTTTTAAAGCATGCAGTCTAATCACAAAATAGTTGAATTGACTGTGGTTTTAGAATACGATAATTACATGGACCAACACCTAATCACTGCTCAGTGAGGATCAAGATGAGAACATTTCTAAGTCTTTAACAGAGATAGCTAAACAAGTCTGAAAATCTGTGTTGTGTATTCAATCAAGACTTATCTAAACAATGTTTTTGGAAATCCATCGTGGATATTTTTTGACTCTGATATCGGTAGTTTTATGAAAGAGATTTGTTTTAACAGAGGACAAGACCTACCTAAACACTGCAGAGGATGTGAATGATGCATCTGGTAAGATGCTTCGGTTTGCAAGAAAAAAATTCAACTCAATCTGAATTAAAAAATTGAGTCATATATGGTTATATAACTTAAAATATCCAGAGATAAAGCTAGCGTCAGGGTACGCTTATTAGGGCTGTTCAACAATGTCACAGAATACCCAAATACCATTTCTTCTTCCTGTGTTTAATGGGTTGTCAGTTAACAAACTGCTTTCACATGTAGTATTATACACAATCTGTATAACTGTGGATGGAGTGATTAGGTATACTCGTACATATGTATGTGAAAATAATCCATTAACTATAAAATGTCGTATCAGTGTGGGATTCTATAATTAACACTATTATTGTTACTCAATTTGAAATGTTTCGGCACTGAAAAATCAACTTTGTTACACCTGAGGTTTGCGCAGTACTCAAAAAATAGGAATTCGAAGCTTTCAATTTAGAAATACACCCTTGTCAACCACACATTTACAACTCTAATAGAACAAGACTGTCAAGAACATTTTTTTTTTATCTTGAGAACGAACACTTTTTGATTGATCTTGTAAAACTGCTTTAAAATCTTTAAAAACTAGTTTTTGTAGTGGAAAAGTTCAGTGGAAGACTAAGTTCCAAACATGTCATTTTTCAAACTGAGACATCAGGATAGCATCATTTACTCTCTTAATTTTGCATTTATACATTCATAATTTATTCTGTCAGTGCAATTTGCCTAGAATTAATTTTATAACTAAATGCCAAAAACAACCTGAACAGGAGAACAGTGGGTTTTTTTGTTTGTTTTCTTGTTTTTTGAGACGAACGCTTGCTCTATCGCCAGGCTGGAGTGCAATGGCGCAATCTCGGCTCACTGCAACCTCCGCCTCCTGGGTTCAAGCAATTCTCCTGCCTCAGCCTCCCAAGTAGCTGGGACTACAGGCACGTGCCACCATGCCCAGCTAATTTTTGTATTTTTAGTAGAGACAGGGTTTCACCATGTTGACCAGGATGGTCTCCATCTCTTGAGCTCGTGATCCACCCGCCTCGGCCTCCCAAAGTGCTGGGATTAAAAGCGTGAGCCACCGCACCCAGTCAGTGCTTTTATTTCTGTGAAGAAGAGATGCACTACATTTGCAATCGTGGTCAAAGACTTAAATCCATGGGCAGTATGTCAGTGTGCTATTTTAAAATATACACGTAAACTTCAAAATATATTTTTGTCTTATTGTAAATTATCTTGTTTTTTGTATACTAAATTGTCAAAATTTACTTTTTTGAATACTAAATTGTCAAAACACGAATATATTGCAATGAATGTAATATTCACCATAATAAACATCTGCTCAACTTAATCACTTTGAAGTTATAATAACAATCAAATATGGCTACTTGGGAAGTAGAGTATTTATTGTCCACTGAAGAAGAACATTCTAAAAGTGAATCATATGAAAAAACTAAATATAACATTTTTGCTAGAAATGAAAAAAGGACATTTTCAAAATTACAATTCCTTGGAGAAAGCAGAAAGTTTGCTTCTATCTCATCTTCATATATTGGAGCTTGAGCTGGTCCTCAACTTTACTAGTTGCTAGAAAGAGATCCAAGTAGTCTTGAAAATATTTCAAGTTAAAATATAGTATTATTCTTTGCAGTTACTTTTGAGGGCTTTTTTTTTTAATTATACTTTAAGCTCTGGGGTATATGTGTGCAACGTCCAGGTTAGTTACCTATGTATACACGTGCCTTGGTGGTTTGCTGTATCCATTCCCCCATCATCTACATTAGGTATTTCTCCTAATGTTATCCCTCCCCAATGCCCCCACCCCCTACTATCCCTTCCCTAGGCCTCCAGTCCCCGACAGGCCCTGAGTGCTTTTTTTAAATGGTCATTGAGTTTCCTATAAGATATCTATCCTTCATATCCAATAATAAAGTGTGTTCTACACGAATTGATAAGCTTCTGTCCCACAGAGGGCACTGCTGTATATTTATGCAAGCACCACTAGGCCAAAGTTGAAAATAAAATTAACAGGAACAATGTTTTTTGAGTCTCATCAAGAGAAAGATATTGGGGCCACAAAGACGGGGAAAGATATGGAAAGTACATTTAGAGTAACTATCTACTTTTAAATAATTATTTCAGCTATATATTTTAAGCTCAGTATGAGTTATGTCAATCATTAATAGCCAATTTTTCTTCTCAAAAATGGCCTAGGAAAATTTTTTTTTTTAAATGACAATGACAGGAAAGCAAAGCTTTTAATTTTTTTTCTAGAAATGTCATGTTGAAAGTGGGTATTAATTTTGAAATGAATTTCTTTAAGAATTAAATTAAACATCCCTATCTACTGAAAAGCTTCTCTTGACATTTCTGCCACTCCTTAGGAGTTAGTTTCTTCTGTCTCTGTACTCCTATAGGACGCTGTATATGCAGCTTCTGTAGTGTACACAGTTAGTTACATGCTCTGGGGCTCTGCTGAACTGTGATCCCTATCAAGTCAAGGCCCTCTTCTCACTCATTATGCTAGCAATGCCTAGAACAGAGTGTTTGCTCAATAAACATGTATTGAATAAATGACCAAGTGACTAAGGAAAATGAAAATCATGTCAAGGGCGGAGATAAATTTTACCTAGAATACCAAATTAGCAATACAAATATAAATTTTATGAAAAGATATGATTATTAAGAACTATTGAATTTTCTCCAAATTATTCTAAGCATAGAGGAATGTAAATAATTTACTATGAATACATAATTTGATATCTTTATTCACCTCAATTTAACATTATTGAGGAGTTATTCTTTTCCTTCTTCCTTAGTAAGTATTTAAAATGGGAATGCCAAAGAAAAAATACTTGAGAATCAATCAGGATGGTTATAAAGTGAAAACTTCATTTAAAATACATTAATCCTTAGCATTATTAATTATCATAAAGTAACAATTCAAAATTCTACTTATAACACATATATAAATATATAGAACATGTGAGACAGAGATTATTTATTCAATAGTTTTGCATATGTCCAAAGAAAACTTAAAATATGAGAGCATTAAATTTTAAAAATAGTTTAAGATGATTTTTCCAATTATACACCTGTTTTTTTTTTCTGTCATTTATTTGTTTTTAAAAGTTATGAGGTTTTTGTTTGACTAAAACTCTTGGGTAGATAAGACATTAATCACAATATGTTTCAGTATTTTTTTAACTAGATATTAACCCTCATTTCCAAAATGACATGAAGATTCATTCTGAATAGTGTCATAAACAGATATTTAATCAGTCCAACCATTTATCCCCAGGAAATCTACATCTCAGAGATTTCATAACATTCTGCATTATTTTTCATTGTTAAGGAACAATAAAGAGCATAAATGAAAATGACCATATTAAAAAAGCAAGATGTTTTACTTCCCAATGTCATTCAAAATGGGAAACTACTGTAGCAGAAAACACAAAAATGTTATCACTCAAGGGTAAATCTTTTTATGGCTAAGCATCACACCAGTGGCAGAGTAAAAACCATTCAATGTGGCCACAGCGATGATCAGTTTGGAATGACTTAGCTGCAGAGCATCTGCAGAGATTTCAGGGACTGGCAACAATTCCCTTCTGATGGCTCTGCCAAAGCATGGTCAATTTATTCAGGTCCACAGACCTGAACCAAGCTAGAGTGATGCTTTCAAGTGATTATAAAATACATCCAAATAAAATATCCTATAAATGCAGCCAAATCACTAAGAAATAGATACTTGGGTTATTGGCTTTTTGAAGGAAAATTGTTTTTTTCTTCATTTTACATTTTGGTTTAACGGCTTTAATGTAGTAGAAAATAACGTATCTGGAAAGCAGATTTATTATGGGTAGCCAGAATAGAGTCATGTTTCTCATGGAACTGAAACACTGCCCATTCATAGATTCTAAGAGAAGCAGCTGTTTCTAAACATTTGAAATTATAGGACAGAGCAAAGCAAAGAAGTAACTGGAGGAAACAATAGGACACACAGATGATCCCAAGTACTGCCTTCAAGTCTTTAGACTCCATGAAGGATCTCAGGCCCTGGAAGGACAGTTGAAGAGATAATGAGGGCCTCCTACCGCTCAGCTCATTAAGGGATACAAGGTGGATTGTTTTTAACTTGTTTCTGTAACAGAGCACATTTTATAACTTCTCCTATGAATTTACTAAAAATTGTGGTCTTGATTGCTTTAAGTTGTTTCTATCTTTAAGATCTCACGAAACACAGAAACTTCATAAACAAAGGGGAGGAATCAGATTAACGACTTCTACTGAGCAAATTAAATTTAATACCAAAAAAAAACTCTGAAGTTTTTTATAGCTAATCATTTAAGAATCACTAAGTGCCTTTTTTTTTTTTTTTTTTTTTTTTTAACACTGTGGTAAGTGTTGGGAAGATTTACTCACAAACAAATATTTAATGAGCATCTGCAATGTACTAGACAGAGGTAATTAAGAAATAGTTCTTGCTCCTAGAACTATTAATCTTATAACTAATAATCTTATAGGGGTGGTTCAAAAACTTAAACCATCCTAGAACTTGGGAAAAATGCCAAGGAAGCAAGAAGCAACAAACTTAAAAGCTAGATTAACATTGGTGGTCACAGTCCATAAAGACTAAGTGAAGGAAGAATCAGAGCAGGATTTTGAGAGACGAATGGAATTTTATAACAGACAAAGGGTGAAAATTGTATTCAGCAGAGTAATCACTTATATAGGCATGAAAAGCTGCAAGAGTTACTAGGAAACCACTAGTAGTTTGTTATTCTTTGTAATGTAAACAAGAGGAGGGGTGTAAGATCCAAAGGAAGACAGGGCTCATGTCACAAAGGGCCTTGTGCATCATGCTCATGAGCTTGAATTCCATCCAATGGTGGATTCACAGTAATCAGTTGAGGAGTCTTACAAGGAAAAATCATACTGAGCAACTTTAAATATTGGCCTATAAATAGCATTAATATTGATATGAAAAATTCTATTATAATTATCACTTTTAAAAATTGTTGCTAATTTATACATTGTATGAAGACAATAAAATTATACATTAAAATTACCATTTATTTTTCTATGTATAAGGCTAAGTGGTCATAGGCATTATTTCTGTAAAAATTCTTCAAAAATTAATTTATAATTTAACATACCCTAGGTTAGTATTTAAATACATATACAGTACAAATGACCTCAAAAACCAAAGATTTTTATGATGTCCATGAAGAGATTTCTAATAATTTTTATAAATCAGTAAAAAACACACAACAAATATGAACAAAATCTGTAAGCTTATAAATTTGGGTAATGCAACTAAACACCAATTGAAAATGTTATCACCAGTAATTTTAGGACCTATACAAAAAGAATAATTTCTTTGAGGATTTGCACTGGTGTTCAGACATGGATACCCAAGATCTTCCTTAGGCCAGCATCTTTTAACTTTGTCATCTTTGATAAACATTGTAATCTATGCCCTACTCGAATGCAAATTAAAATTCAGGTTGACTGATGTAGGGGTTTCCCTGAGCCAATGGGGAGTGGCTTGCCAAAGTACAAGAGGGTCTTTTTTGAATTCTGACTTAGACAATACAAAACCAATGGAACAAAGACAATTTTTTTCAGACTACATAATCTGCAATTTTATCCAGCTTTCTGCCTCCCTGGCTCTGTGTATGTGTGGCACAGACAGAGATTGAAGTATTGCCATTTTCTTTACTACTCTCTCTTATAAAACTATTATTAAACTCTTACAGGTTTGCATATTAAGGAATACAACTCCCTGTTGTATTACCTTCAGCGGTAATCTATAATTTAAAATGTATTATGACATGTTGAAATGAAAAACATTTATTTAGCAAAACAAGTTCACCTTCAAAAGTATCTTGAGATTTCATTAGAATCAAAGTTGTCCTTTATCAGACAAGGCTGTTTACTTTGACCAAGTGAGTCTCAGTATCATTGAAACAGGAACGGTACACATTACATAATAGCCACATCAACTGAATCAACCCTGGAAACCAATGGAGATTTTTACAGGAATATGTCAGGAGCAGATCCAAAACACCTTGTTGTAGCATGAGTAACAAATGTTCAGAGAAGTAATTCATGACAATTAGATGTCATTTCCTCCAGAAAATAAAGCAAGAATCATGTAAAACAAATAATACCACCTTACATACATTCCAGACTTAACACTACACTGCAATAGTTGGTCTGACTGCTTGACAGCACTGTACTAATCTCGAGTTGATTACAGTCAGCAATCTTAAAACACCTATCTTTTTATCCTCAATGACTAAAACAGTGTCTTAGTTAACAGTGAAAGAAAAAAAAAATGAAGTAACTGATACAGCGGAAAAATTTTTCTCACAAATGTCCAGTGTGATTCTTTAGAAACAGCACTCCATTGTTAATAAAAAGCATACCTCAGAAGTGTCTAAGGTTCAGTTGTCACGAAGCATTTGTACATTCTTTTATAGACTTCCTGAGTGCCCATATTTTTATTAGAGACTTTTTTCAGGTTTATTTTTCTCCTAGACACTCATGGGTAAAGCACAACTGTATAAAATTTGTGGATACAATATACAGTAAAGTTTGCACCATTTTCCTTTCTCTGGGAATTCTTCCAACACATAAAGGAAGCCACCCAATGTACATCTATCGCCTCACACAGCTACCATCATGTTATGGTGAGAACACTTAAGATTCACCATCTTAGCAAATCTCAGGTATACAGTACAGCATTATCAACCTTACTCACCATGCTAAACATTATATCCCCAGAATGTGGTCATCTTCTAATTTATTATTTGTACCTTTTGACCAACATCTCATTTCGTCCATCCCCATCTATGGCAACCACCATTCTATTCTTTGCTTTTGCAAGTTCTACTTTTTTTGGATTCTACATATAGTGAGATTATGCAGTATTTGTCTTTCCATGTCTTGCTAATTTCACCTAGCATAAGGTTCTCCAGTTTCATTCATCTCATCATAAATGTTAGAATTTTTTTATGGCTGAATATTTCAATGCGTGCATAAATACATATACATATATGTGTGTGGTATATACATACATGTTTCTATGTATGTATGAATGTATATATATGTATTTATTTCACATTTATTTATCAACTGATGGGCATTTAGGTTATTTTAGTGTCTTGGTTATGGTGAATGATGCTGTAATGAACATGAGATTATAGCTATCTCTTCAGCATACTATTTCTTTTGGGTATATACAGAGAAGATTGCTGGATTACACAGTAGTTCTATTACAATTTTATTAGGAACTTCTGTACTAGTTTTCCTAATGGCTGTACCAATTTACATTTCCACTGAGAGCAGACAATGTTTCCCTATGCTCCATATACTCTCCAACACTTATTATTTCTTATCTATTTAATAACAGCCATTCTAACAAGTGTAAGTTGATATCTCATCGTGGTTTTAATTTTCTTATCCTAATCAGCAGTGGTAAGCACCTTTTCATATACATGTTAGCCATATTTTATGTCTTCTTTGGAAAAGAAAATACCAAGTCAGGTCTTTTGTTCTCAGTTTAATCTGGTTTTCTTTTTGGTACTCAGTTATGTTAGTTCCTTATATACTGCAGATGTTAACCTATTAATCAAATGTAAGGTTTGAAGATATTTTCACCTAATCCATAATTTTTCATGAATTGCCTTTTTCATTTTGTTGGTCGTTTACTTCTCTGTGTAAAAGCTTTTTCAGTTTGATGGAATCCCATTTGTTTATCTTTGCTTTGGTTGCTTGTGCTTTTGATGTTTTACCCGCAAAAATTATTGCCAAGATTAATATTAAAAAGCACTTTCCCTGTGATTTCTTCAACAAATTTTGTAGTTACAGGTCTTGCCTTTAAGTATTTAATACTTTTCAAATCACTTCTTGTGTTTGGTGTCACATAAGGGTCCAATTTAATTCTTCTGTATGTGAAAGTCCAGTTTCCCCTACACCATTTACTGAAGAGTTTATCCTTGCTCCATTCTATAATTTTTCTGCCCTTCTCAAAAATTAACTGACCATAAACTTATGAGTTTACATCTGGGCTCTCTGTTCAGTTTGTATGTCAGTACCATACTCTTTTTATTATTATGGCTTTGTAATACACCTTCAAATCAGAAAGCTGCGATGCCTTCAGTTTTGCTTTTTCTCAAAATTTCTTTGGCTATTTAGAATATTTTGTATTTCCATAGAAATTTTATGATTTTTTTGTAATAACTGTAAAATATTCCATTGAAATTTTGATAGGATTTGCATTAAACCTGCAGATCACTTTGGATAGTATGAAAACAATCCCATTTACAATAGCATCAAAAAATAAAATACTTGGAAAAATTTGATTAAGGTTGTGAAAGATTTATGCATTAAAATCTAAGACACTGATGAAAGACTTGAATAAAACACAAATAAAAACATAATGCCTAGGAAACTTGAAAAAACTATGAGCTATTGACACAACTGAGTGTTAAGCAACTGAGAAAAAAAGAAAAAAAACTGTTCACTATAAACAGATACTGAGTTATTCCAGAACATATTAATAAAGCAAAATGAAGAATATCAACATGCTAGTTTTATTAAATACACATACTTTTCATTTTTAAAATAATCATAGAATAAATTATAAGCTAATGAAAACGATCATTTATGAGGATGTGTCAACAAGTTAGAAGAAACAGATACGACAATGAGACTTCTGTGAATGTACCTTTGTGTAGTTTTGACTTGTGAACCACGTAAATGTTTTTTCTTTTTTAAAAGGTAAATTTAAGAAAAAAGATAAAGCAAACCTTAATATTGTATGCTAATATAAGGAAATTAAACTCAATACTTTTTTTAGCATAATCACACAGAAAGTAAAAAACAAATTCAAGTTAATTTTGAATAGATTTAGCTGACAGCAAATACTCCTGTTCCAGGAGCAGAAAGAGAAAACAAAACATCCTTGAACTTTACTAAATAGATTTATTTTAGGTAACGTTACTGATATTGTGATTTCCTTTAGAAAATAAAACAAGAATAATGTAAAAGAAATAACACCAACTTCCATATATTCCACACTTAAGCTGTATCACGCTGCACTGCCACAGGTGATGCGGCTGTTTGACTACACTGTATTAACCCTGAGCTGATCACAGTCAACAATCTTAAATCAGATTGATTTTTTTTTTTTGAGTTGGAGTCTCACTCTATTGCCCAGCCTGGAGTGCAGTGGCATGATCTCAGCTTAGTGTAACCTCTGCCTTCTGGGTTCAAGCAATTCTCCCACCTCAGCCTCCCAAGGTGCTGGGATTACAGGTCTGCACCATCACATCTCGCTGGGGGTTTCACTATGTTTTCCAGGCTGCTCTCCAACTCTTGAGCTCAAGATATCCACCCACCTCAGCCTCCCAAAGTGGCTTTCATCTTATGCTAGCTCATCTATATGTAAGGTAAATCAAATAAGTAAATATGCTGAATTTGGGGAACTCGCAATTCTCATAGGAAATGGAAGATAAAATTATACAATGAGAGAGGTGAGGAAAAAACACGTATCACTGGATTTGAGTTACAGGTAAGAATTTATGATAAAGAAAAAAGTAAGTTTAGGTATTCCCTGGTTTTTGTTTTAAGTCACCACTAGCAATGAGTACACCTAATACTCAGATCTTGGTATCTTTCTCACTAAACTAGGAATCTTTAAAGAATAACAAACACAAGGTTTGGGGCAAAGGAATCAGAAAGTAAGCCCTGAATATCTTGTTGCCTCAGAATTTAAGAAAATAATGAATGGAGAAGACAGTAGGTCAAAGTTGCTAGTCTGAAAGGGTTTCCAACAGCCAGTGTACACAATTCAAGTATCAAAGAGTATTGCAAGTAATGCATAATTTCACATTGTATACATAGAAATCCACGAGTCCAAAATGTTAAAATGATTTTTTAAGAAATGAAAAGAAATAGAAAAAATCTTTTTAAATAGAGAAATGCCAGATCATAAATATAGAAGGAATGTTGTAATTAGAAAGTTTTTATTTTGTGTTCTACCATGTAGTAACTCATTCAAGCAAGGATAATCAATAGTTGTTAAAAATCTTTATATAAAATTGTGGAGTAGCAAAATATTTACATAGTTTCAAGATATCACTCGACATTATTACTTATCAATAACATGGAATAAATATATCTCTAGAATAAATAATTCTGGCAGATACTCTCTTATCCATGTGACTCAAACTCAGTGTCACCACTAAGGACAAACTGTCATTGTTAAGTCCTTTTGTACGATGAAATGAAAAGTGTGTACCATTGTCTGCACAACGTTTTTAATCAAAACAGTTAATATATTCAAGGGGAAATCACCAAACAAATCCAAATTGTATGACTGGAGACCACTGTCTTGGACTTTGTGAAAATGGAAATGTCATAAAAGGTAAACAAAGGGAGAATTATAAATTAAAGAAGAGTCAAGAGTATGATATCAATGGCAATGCATAATCTTTGATCGGATGCTGAATTGGGCAACTGAAGACATCTGAATATGGACTGTATATGAGACAATATTATTGCACTATTGTTAAATACTTTGGGTATTATAATGTGATCATGTAGGAGATACAAGACAATGTTCTTCTTAGGAGATATACACTGAAGTATTGTAACATCAGCCACTTATTTTTCAATAGCTCAGAAAATAAGTACATGTGTGTATGTGGGATATAAATATATATATATAAAATCTATGAATGTATGTATCTATATATTAATATAATCTACCTATCTATAATTATAAAGACAGAGAAAACAAATGTAGCAAAATTTTAATAACCGGTAAATGTAAATCAAAGGTTGATAAACGTTTTCTACAAGGACAGATGGTGGATATTTTAGGATTTTGGTCCATATGGTCTCTGTCACAACTACTCAACTCAGTCTTGCAGTGTAAAAGCACCCATAGACAATACATAAATAAATGGGAATAAATTTTTTCCAATAATACTACTGATAGAGTCTGGGTGTGGTGACTCATGCCTGTAATTCAAGCACTTTGGAGGCCAAGGCAGGCGGATCATCTGAGGTTGGGAGTTCAAGACCAGCCTGACCAACATGGTAAAACCCCGTCTTAAAAAAGAAAAAAAAAAAAAAAAAACTACTGATAGAAATAGATGACAAGCTGAAATTGTCCATGAAACTCTAGTTTGAACAGCCCTGAGTTAAATGAGTGTTTATATGGGTGTTCATTTTTCTTTTCTGTTGTTTTGAAAATATTAAAAATAAAAATCAAAGGAGAAATGACAATCTTCTGTTGCAACAACAATGATTTGTTTGATATTATTATAGAAGTGGCAATAACAATAGTATTTACAAAGAAGTTGGCTGGGCATGGTGGCTCATTCCTGTAATCTCAGGACTTTGGAAGGCCGAGGCAGGCAGACCATGAGGTCAAGAGATCAAGACCATCCTGGCCAACATGGTGAAACCCTTTCTCTACAAAAAATACAAAAAACTAGCCAAGTGTGGTGGTGCAGGCCTGTATTCCCAGCTACTCGGGGGGCTGAGGCAGGAGAATAGCTTGAACCCAAGGGGCGGAGGTTGTTGTGAGCCAAGATCACACCACTGCACTCCAGCCTGGACAACAGAGCAAGACTCTGTCTCAAAAATAAACATAGATAAGTAAAAGTCATGTAGGCTTTATTTGCTGTAATGTCATTTCCCTTCCCAGCAAGATAAAGAGAAAGTTAGAGACTATTTACATCTATGTCTTTAGAAACAAACAAAAAGACAAACAGCCAGAGAATATTAAACTGCACATTCCTTGATCTGATTTTTTGTTTATAAATTTAAAATTAATAGTAATGAATGGGAAAAGAAAGAAGCTTTTACAGAAAAAAATAAATATTTTCATATCAAATGGGGACATGTACTATTTTAACCACTCTTATAAAACATGTATGCTATAGGAAATTAAATACCATTACTTAGACTAAGAATTCACTAATCTTGTGCTATTTGACACACTAAAATACATACTGTATTGACACTAGCTCTTTTTGAACATTTGTTTAAAATTATCTTAACAGATATGATTCAAACAAAGAAAATTCTTGCTCTATCACAGTTCTACACAGTCTCTCTCTCTCTCTCTCTCTCTCTCTCTCTCTGATTTAATAGTTATCACTTGGGTTTAGTTTTACAGGTGATTTTTATTTCCTTTTTTGCTTATATTTTTAATACAATTTTATATGATGAATGTGTGTTACAGAGGAACATATATGTTATACATGTAGAATAAATATATAAACAGATACATGATAGAGATAGATGTGGAGTTAGAGAAAGAGGAAGAGAGATGGAAACATACTTTGTCTCATGGTACAGATAAAATCCATGTGAAACCCCTCAGTAAACAGCTACATTTGACAGAATTGTCAGAGAAGGCAAGGAAAGATTCAGAGGATAGCAAACCACAGAAAGGATGTAGGGCCATACGACATGGATTGATAAGCAAATATTCCAAGAATAAGAAGGATGCCAGAAACACAACCTGTCTTTTTCAAACAGAAATGGTTATAATCTGAGATAATCTAGAAGAGCTCAGTCATTCCTTTTTTTTTTTCCCCAAGCAACTGAAATGCTTTTACAGAAAAAAATGTGGACATGTACTATTTTAACTATATTGTTGAGTATGTCATTTACATATGAAAATCGTTAACTCAAGTTTTTAAAATGTTTGTTACAATAGGCATAACTTTAGCACAAAAAATCTGTTTTAAAGCATATTAAACCCAGTTCAACAGATAAATATGACAGGGAAATAGTGAAAAAAGAAGTTAACAGCAATGGGGGTATTAACAAAAGAATTATGAAAATATGGAATAATGGGACCAGGTCTTTGCTACTGTAAACAGTGCCACAATGAACCTATGTGTGCATGTGTCTTTATAATAGAATAATTTATAACCCTTTGGGTATATACCCAGTAATGGGAGTGCTGGGAACAAATGGAATTTCTATTTCTAGTTCCTTGAGGAATTGCCACACTGTCTTTGGCAATGGTTGAACTAATTTATACTCCCACCAATGGTGTAAAAGAGTTCCTGTTTCTCCACATCTCCTCCAGCATCTGTTGTCTCTAGATCTTTTAATGATCACCATTCTAACTGGTGTGAGACAGTATCCCAATGTGGTTTTGATTTGCATTTCTCTAATGACCAGTGATGAGCATTTTTTCATATGTTTGTTGGTCTCATGTATGTATTTTTTGAAAAGTGTCTGTTCATATCCTTCACCCACTTTTGAACGGGTTTGTTTTATTCTTGTAAATCTGTTTTGGTTCTTTGTAGATTCTGGATATTAGCCCTTTGTCAGATGGGTAGACTGCAAAAAAATTTCTTCCTATTCTGTTGGTGGCAGGTTCACTCTAATGATTGTTTCTTTTGCTATACAGAAGCTCTGGAGTTTAATTAGATCCCACATGTCTATTTTGGCTTTTGTTGCCATTGCTTTTGGTGTTTTAGTCATGAAGTCTTGCCTATGCCAATCCAAATGCCCATCAGTGATAGACTGGACAAAGAAAATGTGGCACACATACACTGTAGAGAGCCAGAGTAGCCCACCCTCTCTGGGGGGATCAGGAGCAAGGCTGCTGTGAACTTTGGGTGAACTCCAAGAAAAGCAAAACCATAATAGGGGAATGTGTAAGTCTCGGAGAAGAGCAGTGGGACCTAGCTAAAGATAACCAGCTTTCAGTGACTTTGCTGCAAGACAGTTGTTAGCTGAGGTATGTTAAATGAAGTGTGACAATTATAACCACAGGCTGTTCTGGATAACTGCACCCTCCCTCTGCTATGTGCTTTGTGAACATATAAAAGTACTTTGAGGCAGGACAGGGCCAGAGAAACTAATACTTTCATCCTGGTCCACCTGGCTCCGCTTTTCTCTATGTCCATCTTCGTGTTTTACTTCATCCCCCACAATTCCCTCTTAGGTCTTTGAACCCTTGTGCAGCGTCAGACACAGCATAGGCCAGAATACACCATGGAACACTATGCAGTCATAAAAAATGATGAGTTGGTATCCCTTGTAGGGACATGGATTAATCTGGAAACCATCATTCTCAGCAAACTGACACAAGAACAGAAAATCAAACACCGCATTCTCTTACTCATAGCCAAGTGTTGAACAATGAGAACACATGGACACAGGGAAGGGAGCATCACACACGCGTCTGTTGAGTGGGGCTAGGGGAGGGACACTGGGGGATGGGGAGGGTGGGAGGGATAACATGGGTAGAAATGCCAGATATAAGTGATGGTGGGGATAGAGACAGCAAACCACCTTGCCATGTATGTACCTATACAACAATCCTGCATGATCTGCATATGTACCCCAGCATCTAAAGTACAAAAAAAAGAAAATATGGAATGATATTTTGCAAACAGTGTGGTTTCACACTCTTGAAGTAACTCAATCTATATTCTTTTTGGTAAAGGGTAGTCTTTTAGAACTTCATATTAGTTTTCAACATAAAATAATAGTATTTGATTACAAGAAAGTGTAAAATAAAATCGAGTAATCCATAATCTTTCCAGGCTTACAGCACCATTGTTACCATCTAGTGAAATTCATTCTTCCATTTATTTTACTTAGGAAATCATACAGCACATAAAACTTTGTTTCTTGCTCTTTTTAGGCATTATATTGTAAGCATTTTATCTGAAAGGCCTTCTAATGGAAATGGAATTGTTCATTCATTCAAAATACATTTCTGAATGTCTTCTCTGTCCTAGGGACAGTGAAGGCCTGTTATATTCCGCAGATAAATATGTTTGCATTTCAACAAATGCAACTTCCAGAAACTATCTTGTGGAACTGCTTCTAGTTTAACTTAATAATTGTTTATCATATGACATATAGCTATGACATTAAAATTTCCACAAATATGTTTATCTAACAGCTAAATCATAATAAAATCATCTTTTGTCAATAGGAAGTATTATATTATTTGCAGTAACATTTGATTACCAGAGAAACTATTCATATTCTCTAATCACATATGATATTCAAGATACCAGTAAAATTATTTAGAGTAATAAAAACTTAGGAACCTAGAGGTTGCTCTTTGACAAATATAAATGTGCTTTAGCAATTTTATGTTTATATTATGTGACTCTTTATATTATTTGACTCTAGGCTACTCTTAATGTCACCAGAAAGAACACAGATCCACGTTCTTCAGACCTAAATGACTACAAATAAGTGCAGATCAGTCATTTTCATAAATTCTCTCTGTGTACCCTTCTAGAAGCTTCTCTAGGACTCATATGTCACCATTAACAACAGAAACAACAACAAAAAAGGCATAAACTCTTTTATAGGTGTCTCTGATATTAAATGTTCGAGTGCTCCTTAGCTCCTTTTTTTTGTCACAGCATTCTATGCAATCTGAAGGGCTAAAAAGTTAGATATGTCTGGGTGATCCCAATAAAACATGATGAAGTTCAGTAGCACAAAGAAATACATAAATTGTAGGAAGGTCACAGAAATTAATGTGCTGAGTTTTTAATCTTCTATATCAAATCAAATTCTTGTACTCTAGATTAGCCTGATTAAGTTATGAAATATAGTTCTGTCTTATGAGCCCTAATAAAGACCTGCAAATGTTCCCCAGTGACTACATCTCAGTATGAAATGCATGATGCTGATGGTATATATTTGCTTTCAGGTGAACTTCAGAGTACATAATATAGTAAAAAAGTATTTACTTTTTTTTCTTTAATCCCAAATATTTTAAGATAAATATACTTTACATCTTGCTTAAACAACTGCTTCTTAGTCTTTCTAATAGAGAATCTGGCCCCAGTCTCAGTTTCTTGTGCCAAAATATATCTACCTAGCATGCAGTAATGTTTTACATTCTATTTATTCATGTCATTATCTCCTGCATGTGACAAGCGAAAAACTGTTACACTTTCCAAATTAGTATAAATTTAAGAAAAAAGGATGAAAAATTCAGAGAAAATTGTTGATACAATAGATATGTGACTAAGAAAGATATCAGAAAATTTATTTATGATGTGATACAGAGATATGGAAAATTACAGCAGTGGTACATGAGTGAATAAAATTTAGGAAACACTGGCCTAGACTTGAGCTATCAAATAAGGATGCCACAGCCACATGTGTTTATTAGGCATTAGAAATCTGGATAGCCCAAGTTGAGATTATCTATGGGTATAAAATATATACCAAATTCCAAATTCTATTTTTATATTGATTATATGTTAAATAAGATTTTGAATGTATTGCAGTCAACATTTTTAAAAAATTGATTTCACATGTTTATTTTTTTTTAATGTGGCTAACAAGGAGAAAATGTGAATTTACATAAGTCACTCAACTTGTTTTCCTATTTGGTAGTATTAGCCTAGACAACAAAGCCTTAGCATTCTAGGAGTGCCTCAGCGTTTTCAAACTTGTCTTCCAAGTCTTGTCATTCTCATTAAATAACTAAACTACTAGATATACCCAAATTTTAAGGTGTTTGTACACCTAAACCTTTTTTCTCAAACAGTGGTCTTCAAACTTTTCAGTTCATATAGTCCATAAAGTAATTTTTTAAACAACATATACCATCACATATTTATAGTTTGCTACCGAAATTTTTACAACATAAATTTAAATAATTGCTGATATCATTTCTAGTACACTATTGTATCATTCTTTTGAAAAAAAAAGAATAAAAATATCATGGTTATTTGAAACCCACATTCATTCATTTTAATATGTGAACAAGCTCTTTTTTAGCAATCAGAAATTTCATATTGTTCCTTTATCTTAGTGAACTAACATTCTTATTCTATTTTGCCCATAGAATTTTTTTCAATGTAATTTATGGTTACGCTTGAGAGTTTTAATGGTTGTTCTATTTCTATGCACAAAAATTGCATATAAACCAATTTTTAAAATGCAAATCACAAGACTCTAAAAATCTTTTTGTTTAGGAGTAAGTTGTCAATATACTCATTTTTTGTATGTAGCTGCTTAAATGAAATAAACATATAACAAATATGCTTAAGTTGAATGTAAAATTTTATTAGAACTGTCTCTTAATGAGGTGGGTGTAGCTATTTTCTAATTTTTAACTATATGCATTATAAATCTTGTTCATATACAGAGTAGATGGGAATAGAAAAAGTTCTGTTGAGAAAAAGCTTAATACTTTAAAATTCTTCTGAATTATATTCCAAAACTACAGGTTATTCATAATCAAAATTGTTATAAATTTATCAGCAAATAAATTTTGATTCTCTTTTAATATTAAAAAGACAAATTGCTAAAATCAAGTGAGTTACAGATTACATGAATCAGAATTTTTACTTTCTACCATCCACATTGATATTTATGATTATCCTTTTGTTTGGTGTTTTGACTGTTTTCCACTCTTCAGTGTTGCATCTTTGTTTGATTAAGGATGGACTACAGTGTGTTTTCCTTTATAAAGAATAATATACATAAATATATTTCATCTGTCAAGTAAAAAACCATGCACAATATTTCAAATTACTATAAATACATTTAAGTAAATATGATGAAAAATTCAGAGAAACCATTGTTGATAAACTGCATGAATATGACAGAAATCAGAAAACATGTTATGTTGTGATACAGAGATATGGAAAATTGTAGCAGTGATACATGAATGAATAAAACTTAGGAAACACTGGCCTAGATTGGGGCTATCAAATAAGGATGCTATAGCTACATGTGTTTACTGAAAGACTGTGATAGAGAGACTGAATGTGGAATGCATGAAGCTTTTATATCAGAAGTGCTCCCATGAACATTAATTATAGAAAACGATTCATAAAAATCTTAAGGATCTGGATAATTACTGCCTTTAAGACTCTCCATCTACCACTTTGAAAGCATTTGTGTACTGTAGGCATATAGGCATTAAATTTGGAGAATTTATTTCTAGAATGGTTTCGTTCCTGTCTCGATGAATAAACAAATGAGAACAAACATGTCTGTTGTTTCCATTTTTTAATTTATATAGAATCTTTGCCTAAAGATTTACTTTGATTCATGTAACTAAAGGCAATTTCCTTCAACTCTGAATAACCTTAAAATAATATTATTGCTGTTCTTATATCTTTTTACCCAAATTATAGTTATCTTCCACACATGTATCATGCATGTCGTAGAAGACAGTCCACTGAGAACATGAACCATTTTTCACTCATCTATCTTTCATCAGAGCCTCCAGTACCGTTCTTTATTAATGAATTCAAGAACTGTGAGACAATGACTAATTTAAAATAAAAAAAAAAAACAAAGAAAACATTTTTTTCTTTTGAAACTTAATTGGAAACAGAAAAAATTATATACAGTGATGTTGTCAGATGTCTGGTGCCAACCTGCAGTCAACACGATACAAAAAAAACTAGTATTACTATTTATTCTTAAATTATAATTTAGATTTGTTTTTTTTTTTGGTTTTTTTTTTTTTTTTTTTTTTTTTGAGGCTAAGTTTCACTGTTTCACCCAGTCTGGAGTGAAGAGGTGCAAGCTCAGCTCACTGCAACCTCTGACCCCCAGGTTCAAGCAATTCTCCTGCCTCAGCCTCCCTACTAGCAGAAATTACAGACGTGTGCCACCACACTTGGCTAAGTTTTGAATTTTTAGTAGAGACAGCGTTTCACCATGTTGGCCAGGCTGGTCTCTAACTCCTAACCTTAGGTGATCCGCCCACCTCGGCCTCCCCAAGTACTAGGACTACAGGCATGAGCCACCATGCCTGGCCATAATTTGAATTTTTATATGAACCAGGCATAATTTGGAGTATGACAAGAAAAACAGTGTGAGATAAAATAAAGCTGTTACTAATTGTATTACTTTAAGAGAGTCAGTATTCATGTGTATACGATATTTTTTTGGTATATAAATTGGAATTTTCTTAGGCAGCATTTAAAAAAATCAAGTCATTTACAACGTCATCTATCCAGAACTAATCCATAGGTCTTTTTTAGAAAAAAATGAAAACATAGCATTATTTTATTCCTTAACAGTTTTATGGATGCATAAGACTTACCATAAAATTCACCCAAAGTGTATGATTTAATGATTTTTAGTTAATGTACAGAGTTGTGCAATCATCACCACTGTCCAGTTTTAGTGTATATATATATATATATATATATACATCATATTTTGAAATTATTCTCTCAAGTCACCATATAGAGAGATATAGTAACCCAGCTTGTAGCCCACGTCTCCTAAATTCTCTCAAATGCTCCTCCAAAAAGGACTTCAGAATTAGCATAATTGAGACCGTTCTCTGACACAGGTCACACAACAAAAATCCATGTTTTTCAAATACACTTTCTATTTTAACCAACCCTTAAGAAAAATAAATCAGACTCCTCTGACACTTCAAACAACCTGTTTACTTAAGCATGATTCTGTTAGGATTTCCAACTACTGAAAAATGATTGGAGAAAAAAGGAGACATAATCCCAAGTGTGTGTTTCCTCTCACTAATACATATTCTGGTTCATGTACAGTATCTAGAGACTAACAGATTTGCTGTTTAGATATCTCACTGTCATCTCAAACTCTATGTGTCTGAAACTGAAGTATCCTCTTACTCCAACCCTAAAGGCATCACTAAATTCCACTCCTCCATTACAGTTTCTCTGTCAGTTATATTACTAAGGCCTTGGTTACCCTATGGGGCTAGAAATAGTTCAGGTTTTCTTCATGTTCCAATAGCCAACCGATTTTGAACTTAAATACTTTTTTCATGATTAAGTTTTCTTTCTTTTAAATGCTTTCTTTTCTTTCTTTTGCTCTCCCCCTCCCTTCCTTTCCTCCTTTTTTCTTTTTCTTATGCTTTTTTTTTTTTTTTTTTTTTTTTTTTTTTTTTTTCCTTCCTCCTTTTTTTCTTTTTTTTTTTTTTTTTTTTTTTTTTTTTTTTTTTTTTTTTTTTTTTTTTTTGAGATAGAGTTTCGCTCTTGTGGCCCAGGCTGGGGTGCAGTGGCATCACCTCAGCTTACTGCAACTTCCACCTCCCAGGTTCAAGCCAGTCTCCTTCCTCAGCCTCCTGAGTAGCTGGGACTACAGGCATTCACCACCATGCCCGGCTAATTTTTTTATTTTTGATAGAGACAGGGTTGGAGGCCAGGCTGGTCTCCAACTCCTGACCTCAGGTGATCTGCCTGCCTCGGCCTCCCAAAGTGCTGGGATTACAAGCCTCTTATGCAATCTTTCTTAGCCTGACTACCAACAAATATTCTACCCATAGCATTCCTCATCTGACCCCAGATCTGGAGTCATCACTTCATACCTGAATTAATATAGCTATTTCCTTGCTAAATTCTTGGGGTCACATCTCAAGTAGCTAAAACAAATCTAAAATTGTTGTTAATAATTTCACTAGCTTCCTATTTTCACTCTCGTTGAATCTGTGCTAGAGGGCTTTAGTTGACATGTTTTCATGGTTTAATTGCCCTCTATATAATACAGATTTATTTCAGCAGATAAATGGCAATGTCTGAATTTGTTTAAAATGCTGACATCATGAGGGGAAGGTATATGTTATAGCTGAACATAAATACTATGAGAAAAGGCTAATCCACAAATCTATCACCTGAATTTCGTTCTAAAAATTTCTTGTGTTTCTTCACAGGATTTAGGCTTAGTCATAACACACACCTTCCCCTTATGATGTCATCATTTTGAAAAAAATTCAGACACTGCCATTTATCTGTTGTGTAATGTGGGGCAAATTTCTTAACAGCTTTGATCTACTTTTTTCTTCTGCATAACCGAGATAATACCCACCTTACAGAGTTGCTATGTGGATTGCACGAGACAATGCATATAAAAGCAACTTGTACCTACATAAAATAGAAAGCTAGTAAATGTTAATCTCCTCAGTTCTCCAGCGTTCATCCAATTCTTCTCGAACAATACTGCAATTCTGTTTGTCCACACAGGTAATACGGAACAAACTGCCATATAGTAAAACTATTTTAAGATCTGGCCCTGCTTTTTACTCCAGATTTATTACATATTCTTTCTCAATAGTGCCTTTTAATCTTATACTATGAATTATGAATAACTTCAAAATGCTCGCATAATTTCTGCTCCTGTGCATTTTCTCACAAATACTATTTCCTCTTCCTGAAAATTCCTTATCCTGTCTTCTGCTGTTTCTCCATATGCTTTCCACTCCTAGTCATTTAGTAGTCAATTTATGTCACCTTCTCCTAGAAGCCCTTAAGCCCTTCTCTTTTGATCTAAGTATTCTGCGTTATACAGAACTCTTCTAAGATTATAATTAAATTTACGACATTCTATGAAAATTATCTTTTCATTCATGTCTCTCATTGCTCTGAGAACATCTTGAAGAACAAATCATTTCAATCATCTTTGCATACTCTGTGTACTGCCTGGCCCATTTTAAAGACTTGGATAATATTTGCTAAAAAGGAAGATTTCCTACTAAATTTCAATTAATTTTCCTAATAATGCTTTATATGTTACATGTTAGTCTGTCCTGACAAATAAAAGTTCTTTGTGAGCAGGATCATATAACACTTCTGTTATTCATAATTCCGAATGTAATACTTTTCATATAGGTTATCAATAGCTGTTTATTGATCAAAGAAAAAAATTGGTACTAATGAGAAGCAAAAAATGGGAGGATTTGAAGTGGTATGAACCACAATATTGTCATTAAAGTCAACCCTGAGGACACTATTTTTCTATCTAATAGAAAGATGGCTGGGCTTGGAGAAGTTTACTGCTAGCAAAGTTAAAGGTTAAGTTATTCTATCTTAACATCAAAGCAACAGTATGGCAACACTTTCACTAAACTGTCCGTACATTTTGGTAAAGATCAGTATTTCCTTTCTAAAATACTGTTTCTACAATTAAGTTAAATGTTTATTTTTTTAAAAAAAAGAAAGCTGCTGTAATTCTGTATAATAATCATAAAATAATAACAGTTACCACGCCTGTAATCCCAGCACTTTGGCAGGCCGAGGCGGGTGGATCACGAGGTCAAGAGATCGAGACCATCCTGGTCAACATGGTGAAACCCCGTCTCTACTAAAAATACAAAAATTAGCTGGGCATGGTGGCACGTGCCTGTAGTCCCAGCTATCTGGGAGGCTGAGGCAGGAGAATTGCTTGAACCCAGGAGGCGGAGGTTGCAGTGAGCCGAGATTGAGCCATTGCACTCCAGCCTGGGTAACAAGAGCGAAACTCCATCTCAAAATACTACTACTACTACTACTAATAATAACAGTTACCATTTTTAGAACCTTCTGTGTAGCAGATACTTTCTTGGTAATTCACAAATCTCATTTCTAAACTTTAAAATGAAGTAGTAAAGTGGGAGTTATCATACTTGTATGTATAAAGGGACTCATATATAACCAGAAAGATTAAGTAACTTGTCTTAGATTATATAGCTACTAAGTAGCAGAGTTGGAACTAAAGTTCAGATTGTTCTGTATCCAAAGTTTACATATCATATTGTGTACTGGGTTGAGTAATGCCTTCCCCAAAATTCATATTCTTCTTGAAACCTCAGAATATGATCTTATTTGGAAATACAGTCTCTGATTATAATAAAGTTAAAATGAAGTCATACTTAATAAGGGTAGAGCATGTATAGTATGGGTCCTAATAAGGAGAGAAAACGTAGAAACAGACAGAGGTACACAGAAAGAACTTCATATGAAGATGAAGGAAGAAGTCTTTGCAGATATAATCAAGTTAAAATGAAGCCATAATTAATTAGAGAGGGGCACTTGCAGTGTGGGTCCTTAAAAGGAGTGAAAATATAGAAACAGAGCCACAAAGAAAGTGAACCCCATGTGAAGACGAAGGAAGAGATTGAAGTGATGGATGTATAAGTGAAAACGTATCAAGGATTGCTGACGATGCCAGAAGCTAAGAGAAAGGAATGGATCACATTTTGCCCTAGTGTCTTCAGAGACAACAATGCCCTGATGACTCCTTGACTTTTTAACTCATCCAATTTGTGATAATTTGTTATGGCAACCCTAGGAAACCACAAATATTGTGATAAATGTGATACACATATAAAAACATTATTGCCAGAAAGTTTGTTATTAGCACATATTGTTTTAGTCACATATGACTCAAAAAAAAAAAAAAAAAATCCTTCAATTGTTTTCTATGTTACTTCTGGCTACATTAAGTTTTAGAATTCTAAAAAAGTTATTATTTCTTCTTTTTATATAATACATGACTGAAATCATTCCAAATCTCCTTTAAAAAAACTCACTCACTCTAATTGGTATTTAAACATCATTTCTTTCTAATATGACAAGAATATGCTTGAAAGAGTTAGTAAAAGTACATCTGTAAGATCTGCAAAAGTGTAAAGTTTAAATACCTCGACAATGGGCAACAAGGCTAAAATTTACCTAAGCATCTTTGTAAATGTTCAAAGGTCTTACCAAAGCAAGTCTGGCAATCATTCCATTCTTTGAGTGTGTATTTAATGAGACAACTCTGATTTCTAGTGATCTTAGCAGAGAAAAGTCTCATCAGCTTACTCATTGTGATTCAATTTGAGACATATCCAATCTACCTTTCCTGAAACCTCTTCTTACTTTAATAGTCTTTGGTATTTATACTGGCAGGAAAATAATAGAAAATTGTCTGTGAAAAGACTATGCTAATCTATGCAAATAATACACAATTGACGTGACTATACCTCTGGACTGCATTCACATGCTTATAAGGGACCTATAAAAAAGCATAGGTAGAGATCTTACTTACAAAAAAAACCCCATAATTGATTATAACTTTTCTTCCCATCTTTCTTTCCCAAGCTATCTTTACAAGTCCTATTCTGCTGTTCTTAGATATAGGCAATATTTTCTCACCAAAAAGGAAACATTTAGGAAACTAAACAGGAGAATCTGATTTTATTCATAGTTGTCTTGTTTCTCACACTTTAAGAGACAACCTGAAAAAATAATGAGTTGTCAAATGTAGGCTTTCTTTAGCTCAGACTCCTCATTAGTCAGCTTATCTACTTTATAGTTAACTGCATGCAAGGATACAGTAATAATATATTGGGGAGGGATATTTCCTTTCATTTTGCTTTATCAACATTAGTTAAAACAAAATCTTTTTAAAATAGGCTACCGAATATTTCTAAATGAGTTTGCTAGCTTTTATTCATAATCATACCTTGTGACAAGTTGTAATATCAAAATGCTACTTGAAAAATATCCTTCTTAAGTATAAAAATATACTTGTTAAGGAATTAAGACTGGGAAGGCAGCTTAGAATTAATCTATTAAAGTTCTTTCAGGGTCTCTAATTCCCATTACAGATACTGTAATACAACCATAACAGAATGAAAAAAAACTAAGAGAGACACTTTTGGGAAAGTGAGAATATAAACCACAGGCTGGAAGAAAATATTTGCAAAAATGTGTCTTATGAAGGAACTGTCATCAAAAATGTACAAGGAACACTTAATTCAATAATGAAAAAGCCCAATTAAAAAAATAGAAAAAATCTGAAAAGAATCAACTAAATAAGATATACAGATGACAAGCATATGAAAAGTATTCAAAATAATACATCATTAGGGAATTACAAAGTCAAACAACAATGGGATACCACTACACACCTTTTACAACACCCGAAATCTAGAACACTGAATGGTGGCAAGAAAGTGAAGCAACAAGAATGATTTAATTCATTGCTGACAGAAGTACAAAATGGTATAGTCACTTTGGAAGACAGTTTGGCATTTATTAAAAAACTAAATGTACTCTTACCATGTAATTCATCAATTATACTCCTTGGTATTTACCTAAATGAGTTAAAGACACATCCATGTAAAAAGTCTGTAACAGCTGTTTATACTAACTTTGTTCACAACTAGCACCCTTTGGAAGCCACCAAGATGTCATTTCCTAAGTGAATTGGTAAATAAATTGAGCGATATCCAGATAATGGAGTATTATTCATTGATAACAAGAAGTAAGCTATCAAGTCTTAAATGAATATGACTAAGACAAAAAAAATTAATCAGAAAATACTATATACTGTAAGATTCCATGTATAATACATTCTGGAAAAGGCAAAAACTGTGGAAACAATAAAATGATCAATGGTTGCCAGGGCTTGAAGGCAGACAGGAATTAACAGATCCAGTATAGAATATTTTTAAAGCATTAAAACTACTCTGCATGATACTGTCATGGTGGGCAGATGTCATTTTACATTTGTCAAAACCCACAGAATGTACATCACCAAGAGTGAACTCTAATGTAAACTACTGATCTGGGGTAAGAAGTATGTGTCAAATGTGGCTCACAGATTCTAACAAATGCACCACTTTGGTTCAGGGATGTTAATGATAGACAGGGAGTAAATTAGTACTCCTGTACCTTCCACTTAATTTTGCTGTGAAAATAGAACTGCTCTAAGAAAACAGTCTTACTTAAACAAAAAACAAACTATGATCCTATACCATTACTTGTCTTAGGAGGTAATTGTCTCTGTTTAAGAAAATAAATGTGTAAACTTTTGGGGGTACGAGCTGAAATCCTAAGGCATGAGTTGAGAAAAATTAGCAAATAAGAGAGAAGGCTAAAACTTCTCAACATTATAAATGTTCAGAATGTAAGGGTGAAGGAGGGAAGAATCAAAAATAGTTTGAGAGGGAAAAGACTGGAGTGGGTGAGCTAAAACGGTGGAGTGGCTACGGAGCTTTTGAGACAGAAATGTGTATATTCCTTTTAGAAGCTGTTGGTTTTTGTGAACTGTTAAAGATCTCTATCTTTACTCCCATCCTACTACAACCAACATTGATATTTAAAACATTTAACAGCTCAGCCAGGCGCGGTGGCTCACGCCTGTAATCCCAGCACTTTGGGAGGCCAAGGCGGGCAGATCACAAGGTTGAGAGATTGAGCCCATCCTGGCCAACATGGGGAAAACCCGTCTCTACTAAAAACACAAAAATTAGCTGGGCGTGGTGGTGTGCGCCTGTAGTCCCAGCTACTCGGGAGGCTGAGGCAGGAGAATCACTTGAACCCAGGAGGCGTAGGTTGCAGTAAGCCGAGATCGCACCACTGCACTCCAGCCTGGCAACAGAGGGAGACTCCGTCTCAAAAACAAACAAACAAACAAAAAAACATTTAACAGCTCATACGGCATGGAAAATGGACAATAGCCATAAAGCCAGTTTGGCCTTACCACTGCCCATGACCTGAACTATAGCCCTGAATGCACCTTCAGACTGTCACACATAAAGGTTTTATATCAGAAGGTGTTTGTTTGTTTGTTTTTTGTTTGTTTGAGTGCAGTGGCTCAGGCCTGTAATCCCAGCACTTTGGGAGGCCGAGGCGAGCAGATCACTTGAGGTTAGAAGTTCGAGACCAGCCTGGCTAACACAGCGAAACACCATCTCTAATAAAAATACAAAAATTAGCTATGCATGGTACACACCTGTAATCCCAGCTACTTGGGAGGCTGAGACATGAGAATTGCATGAACCCAGAGGTGGAGGTTGCAGTGAGCTAAGATTACCGCACTGCACTCCAGCCTGGGTAGAGTGAGACTCTGTCTGCAAAAAATAAAAAATTAAAAAGGAGGTGCTTTTTTTTTTTTTTTTTAATTTAACATGTGTTTCATTTTTCAGTAAAAATTTGGACAGAGACTCATATCTGCTTGATACTGTGTGGTGCTCGGATAGCTTAGTGGGGCCACAAGCTGATAAACCAAACTAGTTTAAGCAGAAGCCAAAAAGATCCTAATAATGAGAGTTAGGAAGAAATTTCTGACATTTAGACCTTATTTTTTGCCTATATGCAGGATATTTTAGCCCCTTCTTTCTCAGTGGTTAGAGTGAAAGTCTTATTACAAAAGCAAATATGGCTTAAAATGTTATAAATCCTTATATTAAAGGATCTCAGATGCACACATCCTTCCATTGTTACACCTTGAGTCCCTACAATATGACTTACTTTTTATAGTTTGTGCCTTCCTATAGGTTATAGTCAAAAAGAAAATGAATGTAAAGGTGACTTTCCCCAGGACAGACAACAATAGACTCTCTTCATTTCTTGCAATAATTACCTGTATATTCTGTTCTTCCTGTGACCTCATGCTGCACTCCTACTGAAACTCTGTGGCTATGGCATAGCTAAGATTTGATTCTAAGAGCCTTAATTTAACTCAAGTGAGGCAGTTACTTTTTTCTATAGGATGATGCTTTTGAAAAATTCTGAAGTGGCAATTGTTTTACAATACCATGGGGCCAATGTTTGTAGGGGTTAATTGTAAGACCAGAAGTTTAATTAACCACTTTATTTATGTAGAAGACTACAAATAACAATCTCAAACCTTAAATCATTATCAGTTATTAGTAATGACATGAATAGAAATATTGAATATAGTGAGTTGAGTCTATATGCAAACTATAAATAAATCACTTATTTTCATTTTTAAATAATTACCTAACA
This sequence comes from Alouatta palliata, assembly GCA_004027835.1. Lineage (NCBI taxonomy): Eukaryota > Metazoa > Chordata > Mammalia > Primates > Atelidae > Alouatta > Alouatta palliata. Next base: position 4,311 of record PVKV010014800.1, on the reverse strand, counting down.
TTCCAACAATGTCTGATGCTATTTTTTTAAAATCACACTGCAGTATCTGTTAATCTGCTGATCAGTTTATCTGTTCATTTATTCAGTTATTCATCCAGATCATGAGAGTAGTTTGCTAATGACATTTTAGCTAGCAATTTAAATTTCCTCTAGAGGATAGCAAGAGAAAAGTTCAATAATGTCCTAGGTATGTCTTAAGTAACTGCGTAGAAAAATGGTTAAGATATTTTAAATGAATTTGCCTCTTACAACTTTCTGAAAAACAAAGCACTTCCTCAGTAAAGGTTGTCATTGGATCACCTTCAAACACTCAAAACAGAAAATCTTAATGTATTCCTGTGGGCAGAGAGGGAGCAACTATATTTATATGGTTTCTAACTCAGTGCTACTTTAATGAAATACCTGAGTCTGAGTAATTTACAAAGATCATATTTTTTTTTCTTACATTTTGGAAGGCTGGAAGTTCAAAATCAAGGTACCAGTGGATTTGGGGTGTGGTGATAGATAGGTCTCTCTGCTTCCAAGATGGCACTTTGAAGGCCACACCCTAAGGAAAGGATGAATGCTGTGTCCTCACATGGTGGAAGGGACAGCAGGGCAAACAGCCAAAGGCTATGTGAAGCCTCTTTCATAAAGGCTTTAATACCATTCATGGTTGAGCATGGTGGCTCACGCCTGTAATCCTAGCACTTTGGGAGGCCGAGGTAGGCAGATCACCTGAGGTCAGGAGTTCAAGACCAGCCTGGCCAAAAAGGTGAAGCCTCATCTCTACTAAAAATACAAAAGTTAGCCAGGTGTGACGGCACATGCCTGTGGTCTCAGCTAGTCAGGAGGCCGAGGCAGCAGAATCGATCAAACCCAGGAGGCAGAGGTTGCAGTGAGCTGAGGTGGGGCCATTGCACTCCAGCCTGGGTGACAAAGCAAGACTGACTAAAAAAAGAAAAAATAAAAGAAAAGTCAAAATGCCATTTGTAAGGGAGAAGCCTTCACGACCTAATAACCTAAAGGCCTCGCCTTTGAATACTGTTTCCTTGGGGATTATGTTTCGACATAAATTTTGAAGGCAATACAAACATACAAACTATAGCATATGGCAACTGAACTTGGCTTATAGAAAAAATTCAAAAATATTTATATGAGTAACTGAAAGGCAGCATATATCATTACAGAGGGCATAATGTGTTCCGATGGTAATCATCTGATACACCACTGTAAAAAATCCAGAGTGCAAGAACTTTAAACTGTGCTATAAATGGAATATTTTATCATTGGATTTATAGAAAGAGAGATGGGTAAATTCTCCTTTGGGTGAAAGTATAAATTATTGAATAAATTGTTAAATAAGTTAATATTATTTTAAATTTGGTACATTCTATATTTCCCATTTATCTCTCTTTTGGGGACAGGGCACTCAGTTGATAAGGAAAACTGTAATCTTGTCACATGAAAGCCTTAAGTTATTTCTATTTAGTTTCTGTTGCTTTTTGTTTTTTGGTTTGTTTGTTTTGTTTTTGAGACAGAGTTTCACTCTTGTTGCCCGGGCTGGAGGGCCACGGCGCCATCTCTCCTCATGGTACCCTGTGTCTCCTGGATTCAAGGGATTCTCCTGCCTCAGCCTCTTGAGTCCCTAGGATTACCGTCACTCACCACCACACCCTGCTAGTTTTTATGTTTTTAGTAGAGACAGGATTTCACCATGTTTGCCAGGCTAGTCTCAAATTCCTGACCTTAGGCGATCCACCTGCCTCCACCTACCAAAGTACTGGGATTATAGGCATGAGTTATAATCCTGAGGGATGAACATCTTACTTCCTTAACAGTGTAAGAGGTGAGGTTAACACTTCAGTTGGTTAATTAATTGAAAGGCCACAGTGATTTTTGCCTATATTGGCTTTAATGCAAATTCCAAAGCCCAAATGGTTAAATTTTGCTTTCTAACCACACTACTAGAAGCAGAAACAGATGCTCCAGGCAGAAGATTGCTCACAAAAGATTCTAATGAGATGAAAAAGTATGAATATAAATCGCACCTTATCTCTGATGCTTTTAGAGGGAATTTTCTGAAAGATTATGTTTAGAAAGATATTGTTCCTGTGATGAGCATAAATGCTCACACTTAATTTCACTTATTGCATATGATATTTCTAATTCTTCTGTCTCTTAAGGAAGAGCTCTACAGTACACTGAGTTAGATTTTGGCAACATTTACCCTGTCTTCCTGGGAAAACAAAATTTATTATCTTTTATTCCCTTGACAGAAGCAGCTTACCTCTCTGATAGAAGGGAACATATTCAAATTTCTCAAATTTTAGACACATTACTCCTGGGGCCCATAAAAACAGTATAGAGATATATCAATCTGATGCAGTTACAATATTGCTATAATGGATGCTTATAGTTTTATTCTCTACAACTAAAATCAAATAGTAGTTGAGGTATAAGACTATAATCACTGAATTCCTCTTCTCAAACTGTCAAGGAAACATTTCTTTTTTACAGGTAAGATAGATATTAAATCTTACGTTAAAAGCTTCAAATATTTTGTAGTGAAAAGACATGAAATACTAATATATAGAAATATCTCAAAGTATATCTATTTAATGTAGATTTAATAAACATGGAGATTAATATTTTCCTCAAAAATTAAAAAAAAACATATTTATCCACATACAAGTTAAGCTATTATAACAGTGACAAGAATAAAAGTTTATTTTTCTCTCGTATGTCAATCCACAGATGAACAGACATTTTTTGGCTACGTGGCTCTGCCGTAGTTCACTTTTGGCTTTAACTTACACATACATGGTAGATGGAACAGTTTCTGCCATGTCCCAACAATCAGTAAAGAGGAAGGGAGCAAGAAAGGCAACATCCTATGCTCCTACACTTTCAAAGGCAGAAACTAGTAGTAGTATTCGCATTCCACTGGCCAAAGCATAGTTATATGGCTACACTTAGCTATGAAGCAGACTGAGTGTGGTGGCCCCCAATGATACCGTCTAGGAACCATGACAAAATAGTATATAACTAAAACAGACTTGCTTTAAATAAGAGAAGAGTTGTGTTAGATGAAAAAGTAGCAGGAAATATAAGCTGATTGTCCTTTTAACCCACATGAGAAAATTCTGTTGAAATTAAAATGTAATGTCCAGAGTCAGATAGCATTTTATATTCTTTAAAGCTGTTTACTGGATTTTGAAATAACTAGTCTCAAACTGAAAGTATTCCAGGGTAAATTCAACTGAAATTGTGAGATTGGGCCACTGAAGTGTGAGGTATTCTTTTTAATTTAAAATATTTAAAAATAATATATAATATTTAATTTAAATATATTATTTCAATGTCAGCTAATATTTACCGAGTCTATATAACGTGCCAAGCATTGTTCTAAGAATTTTTCATATAGTAACTTACTTAATCTTAACAAGGATCCTCTGAAGTAGGTACTATCATATGAAAGGTTAGAAGACTGAGAATCAGAGAGATGAAATGTTTTTTACTTTGTTTTTTAAACCTTTTTCTCCTTCTTTTTTCTTTTTAATCCCCCTCTCCCAATACAGGTTGAGAATCCCTTTTCCCAAAATGCTTGGGACTAGAGTATTTTGCATTTTCCAATTTTGGAAAGCAAAGTTTGAAACAAAGTCTGTGTACACTGAACCATCAGAAAGCCGAAGTATCACTATCTCAGCCACCCAGGTGGATAATCTGTGGTTTTCTGACATCACCATCATATCTCAGTTTTGGCTGAGTTCACAGGCTGCTAATAAGCAATCATATTCTTACATTCATTCTAATAAAAGTGCCTAAAAGTAAATATATGTTATACTATTAATACACTGAAAAAACAGTGTTTTCAGGGTACCTGACTATGACCTGTCACATGAGGTCAGGTGTGGAATTTACCACTTGTGGCATATCAGCACTGAAAAAGTATCAAATTTTGGAGAACTACGGATTTCAAATTTTTGGATCAGGAAAAAATGTAGGATTTTTTATTTTAAAGGGAAATATTATGATGGTGCTCTATGCTACTCTGTATAGACACAATCCCTGAACCTGCTGTAAAATTGAGAGGCAGAACTGTTTTAATTTGTGGTCCGGCAACATAGCAGTATCATCAGAAATCCCATTCTGTTGTGTTAATATCTGGTCTGTTGATCAACGCTGGGATCACTTTGATTTGTCTTCCTATAAATAGTAAGTCATCGAAGGTCAGGGATGTTCTCACTGATGCTTTGTCTGATAACGCTACATATGCAAACCTTTTGCAATAGCCACTAAATTTGTCAACCTATGGTAACTAACCCACAA
>PVKV010014799.1:0-56053 GCA_004027835.1 Alouatta palliata | reverse complement strand
AACAATGAGAACACATGGACACAGGGAGGGGAGCATCTCACACTGGGGTCTGTTGGGGGGAAAAAGGGGAGGGACAGCAGGGGAGTTGGGGAGGGATAGCATGGGGAGAAATACCAGATACAGGTGATGGGGAGGAAGGCAGCAAATCACACTGCCATGTGTGTACCTATGTAACAATCTTGCATGTTCTTCACATGTATCCCCAAACCTAAAATGCAATAAAAAGTATATATAAAAAAAAAAAAAAAAAAAAAAGTAAAGGTGAGTTTATCAGACACTCATGAGACAAAATATGCAGGAACCAAGAAAAGTATAATTCTCTCAAAGATGAGGTTAATTTTCCCATTGTCTTCTTTCATGTCTAAAATTAATTTCTATTAATGAATGGTAAGTTTCTATGACAGCTTAAGAAAAGTACTATGGTTTACTAGCAACATTCTTGGGTCTGAAAAAGCAACAGTGAAAACTGACTTTTAATTTCCCCATCCTACCAAAACTGTTTGACAGCTACATAACTAATACTACTTATGGAAAAAGTCTTGGCATATTTTGGACCCTTTTAGCTTACAGGAAAATAGCACCAAATATCACACTGATTACACATGCAGTAAAACATACTGATGGAAATGTTCCTGAATGGGATATTGAAAATCTTATGTTTTCAAAAGGCTAAAAATATCACTTCTTTATGTTCAATATTCATTATAAATAATCCATTTTAGTTTCATATTTGCCAAACTTGTTTCAAAATGCCCACAGATGTACCAAAGTTAAGGCTTCTATAGCTACATATCTCTGAGAATGCTTTGATAAGCACCCTAACTCGTGCCTTTGACATAACATTCTCAAACATGTTAATATGCTAATAAGAACCATTGGTCTCCACAAAGGCACCACACCAAGTGGTTGTTCCAATGTAAAAGTGACTCACAAATCTACTAGAATCCTCTTGTTCCTCAATTTCTAGGTTACATTGCACCAAAATATGAATTGTTTTTCACTGTATTTTGAAAGTTGAATGCCTACTATCAATTTTTTAAAATGTCATTGCAGATTTGAGGCAGGTTAGAGAAATGAGAGAAATGACAATTACAAGTTTGGGCATCTTGAAGCTTATTTAATTTTATAAGTACTCACTAAGAAACAATAACTAAAAAATTACTATTTAACAAGGCATAAAAGTTAATATTCACTTGGAAGGAAAAAATAAATCTTAGGATATGGATGAAGCTGGAAATCATCATTTTCAGCAAACTAACACAGAAATAGAAAACCAAAAACTGTATGATTTCACTTATAAGTGGGAATCAAACAATGAGAACACACGGACACAGGGAGGGGAATATCATATATAGGGGCCTGTCAGGGGGTGAGGGGCAAAAGAAGGGATAGCATTAAGGAATACCTAATGTAGATGATGGGCTGATGGGTGCAGCAAGCCACCATGGTACATGTATACCTATGCAACCAACCAGTACATTCTACACACATATCCCAGAATTTAAAGTATAATAAAAAAACATAGCAAAGTTCACTTTAAAAGCTGATAAATTCCACAAACATCACAATGTTTAGAAAACGAATACTTGTATTTTATTATACTTTTGTTACAATTTTTAGCTGTATACTCCTTGATAGTTTCTTTACATGACAGCAATTTTGAAATAACTTTTATGCAATAAAAATAAAAGTCTTCTGGCAGGACTTATTAAAATTTGCTCTTTTTTTAATTTTTGAGGTTTAAAATTTTTCTTTCAGTTTAGCAAATTATTCTCGATGGTGCCATGTGCATTTTTTAAAATAATTGTTAAATCAGGGGAATTCTCTATAAAATTTCTTTCATATTTGAACTATAATATTTATAGTGTTTCAAGTTTTCTTGTTTGTTAAACAATATTAACTATTCCTTGAATTGATAATACCTATTGGTATTTTGTCTCCAGTGTTGTTATTGAAGAGACATATGTTTATGTGTGCTATCTTTAATGATATCAAAATTTTGTGTTAGTTTGATATTTTATTGTGTTTACTATGATTCTCAATTCTACCTATGTGATTTATAAGAATTTACTATTCATCTTGGTTAATGTTTATTTTAGCTCTCAACCTTCCTATCCAGTAGGAAAGTATTGTTTTGTGTGTGAATTTATAAATCCAAGTGATCTTTATTAGAAATTTCAGGAAAAAAATCTTTAGAGAATTAAGAAGGAAGGAAAGATGCTTTCTGCAACAGCATGAAGAGATATCAGTGCCACTTGGAATTAAAAATTGAGATTAGAGAATCCACACTGATTAATATTTATTATGAGGGGGAGATCCAAGATGGGCAAATAAGAACAGTTCTGGAGTGCAGTTCCCAGCGAGAATGCAGAGGATGAATGACCACCGCATTTCCAAATGAGTTTTTACTGCCTACAAACCAGGAGATTCCCACGAGGAAAAGTGCCATGAGTCTCCAGCATGGCTGTTTCAGCCAGTGCAGCGGGTCTCCATGAAAAATCTCTATAAAAAATCTCACACAAATCTGGGCAGCCATTTCAACTGGTGCCTGGAATACCTAGGAGACAGAGTCGTACATTCAACTAAAAAAAAAAGGGGGCTTAAACAGGGAGCCAGGTGATCTGGCTTGGTGGGTCCCACCCCCATAAAGACCAGCAATTTGAAATGCTCTGGAGTGATAGTTTCACAGCAAGTGCAGCTGGACCCAGGACGGTCCAGCTTTTTGGGGGGAAGGGCGTCTGCCATTACCAAGGCAAGCCACCATTACCGAGGCAGTCTGCCATTACAGAGACAGTCTGCCGTTACTGAGGCAGACCGCCATTACTGAGGCAGACCGCCATTACCAAGGCAGTTCTAACTATAACTCTATAAACAAAACCGCAAGGAAGTTCACATAGCAGCTGGGCAGAGCCCACGGCAGCTCAACAATGCCTCTGCTGGCAGACTGTGACTAGGCTACTTCCTCGCTGGGCAGGGCATCTCTGAGGAAAGGCAGCATCATGTCAGGAACTTATAAATAAAGCTCCATCTTCCAAGGACAGAGCACTGAGGGAAAAAAGGTGGTTATGAATTACCCTGCAGCAGACTTAAATGGACCTGCACAGCAGCTCTGAATGGAACAACGGAGATCAGAGTTTAGCACTTGAGCTCCTATAAGGGACAGACTATCTCCTCAAGCAGCTCCCCAATCCCCATATATCCAAAGAGACACCTCATAAAAGAGAGCTCAGGCTGATATCTGGCAGGTATCTTTCTGAGACAAAGATAACAGAAGATACTGGCAGCAACCCTTACTGTTCTGCAGCCACCACAGGTGATCCCTAGGCAAGCAGGGTCTGGAGTGGACCTCCAGCAGTCCTACAGCAGAGGGGCCTGTTAGAAGGAAAACTAAAGAACAGAAAAAAATAACTTCATCATCAACAAAAAAGGATGTTCACTCAGTGACCCCATCCAAAAGTCACCAACTACAAAGACCACAGGTAGATAAATCCACAAAGATGGGAAGAAACCAGTGCAAAAAGGATGAAAACACCCAAAACCAGAACATCTCTCCTCCTACAAGGGATTGCAACTCCTCACCAGCAAGCGAACAAGGTTGGATGGAAAATGAGTCTGACGAATTGACAGAAAGAGGTTTCAGAAAGTGGGCAATAACAAACTTCTCTGAGCTAAAAGAACACGTTCTAACCCAATGTAAATAAACTAAGAACCTTGAAAAAAGGTTTGAGAATAAACAGCTTAGAGAAGAATATAAATGACTTGATGGAGCTGAAAAACACAACACAAGAGCCTCATAAAATATACACAAGTTTCAATAGCCGAATCCACCAAGCAGAAGAAAGGATATCAGAGACTGAAGATCAATTCAATGAAATAAAACAAGGCAAGATTAGAGAAAAAAGAGTGAAAAGAAATGAACAAAGCCTCCAGGAAATATGGGATGTGAAAAGACCTAATCTACTTTTGTTATGTGTACCTGAACGTGATGGAGAGAATCAATCCAAGCTGGAAAACGCTCTTCAGGATATTATCCAGGAAAACTTCCCCAACCTAGCAAGGCAGGCCAATATTCAAGTCCAGGAAATACAGAGAACACCACAAAGATATTTCTCAAGAAGAGCAAACCCAACGTACATAATCGTGAGATTTACCAGGATTGAAATGAAGGAAAAAATGCTAAGGGCAGCCAGAGGGAATGGTTAGGTTACCCACAAGGGGAAGCCCATCAGACTCACAACTGATCTCTCGGCAGAAACCCTACAAGCCAGAAGAGAGTGGAGACCATTATATATCCTTAAAGAAAATAACTTGCAACCTAGAATTTCATATCCAGCGAAATTAAGCTTCATAAGCAAAGGAGAAATAAAATCCTAGAGGGACAAGGAATTGCTGAGAGATTTCGTCACCACCAGGCCTGCTTTACCATACCAAATGGTAAAGAGCATCGATACAATGAAAAAACTGCATCAACTAATGTACAAAACAACCAGCTAGCATCAACATGGCAGGATTATATTCATACATAATAATATTTAAATGTGAATGGGCTAAATGCCCCAATAAAAAGACACAGACTGGCAAATTGGATAAAAAGGTAAAACCCATCAGTGTGTCGTATCCAGGAATCCCATCTCACATGCAAGGATACACAAAGTCTCAAAATAAAGGGATGGAGGAAGATTTACCAAGCAAATGGAGAGCAAAAAAAGCAGGAGTTGCAATCCTAGTCTCTGATAAAATGGACTTTAAACCAACAAAGATCAAAAGAGACAAAGAGGGGCATTACATAATGGTAAAAGGATCAATGCAACAAGAGGAGCTAACAATCCTAAATATATATGCACCCAACACAGCAGTACCCAGATACATAAAGCAAGTTCTTAATGACCTATAAAGAGACTTAGACTCCCACATGATAATAGTGGAAGACTTTAACACTTCACTGTCAATATTAGACAGAACAACGAGACAGAAAATTAACAAGGATATCTAGGACTTGAACTCAGACCTGGACCAAGCAAACCTAATAGACACTTACAGAACTCTCCACCCCAAATCCACAGAATATAGATTAATCTCAGCACCACATCACACCTACTCTAAAATTGACCACATAATTGGAAGTAAATCACTCCTCAGCAAATGCAAAAGAACAAAAATCATCAGTCTCTCAGACCACAGTGCAATCAAATTAGAACTCAGGATTAAGAAACTAACTCAGAACCACACAACTTCATGGAAACTAAACTACTGGCTCTTGAATGTTGACTGGATAAAAAATGAAATGAAGACAGAAATAAAGATGTTCTTCAAAACCAATGAGAATGAAGACACAATATACCAGAATCTCTGAGACACTTTTAAAACAGTCTCTAGAGGAAAACATATAGCAAGAAATGCCCACATGAGAAGCAAGGAAAGATCTAAAATTGACACCCTATTGTCAAAATTGAAAGAGCAAGAGGAGCAAGATCAAAAAAACTCAAAACCTAGCAGAACACAAGAAATAACTAAGATCAGAGCAGAACTGAAGGAGATAGAGACACAAAAATTCCTTCAAAAAATTAATAAATCCAGGAGCTGTTTTTTTGAAAAGATCAACAAAATAGACCACTAGCCAGATTAATAAAAAAGAAAAGAGAGAATAATCAAATAGAAGCAATAAAAAACGATAAAGGGGATATCGCCACTGATTCTACAGAAATACAAACCATCATCAGAGATTACTACAAACAACTCTATGTACATAAATCAGTAAACCTAGAAGAAATTGATAAATTCCTGGGCACTTGCACCCTCCCAAGCCTAAACCAGGAAGAAGTCGAAACCCTGAATAGATCAATAACAAGGGCTGAAGCTGAGGCAGCAATTAATAGCCTACCAACCAAAAAAGCCAAGGTCCAGATGAGTTCACAGCTGAAGTCTACCAGAAATACAAAGAGGAGCTGGTACCATTCCTTCTGAAACTATTCCAAACAATCCAAAAAGAGGAATTCCTTCCCAAATCATTCTATGAGACCAACATCTTCCTGATACCAAAACCTGGCAGAGACTCAATAAAAAAAGAAAACTTCAGGATAATATCTATGATGAACATTGATCCAAAAATCTTCAAGAAAATACTACAAACTGATTACAACAGCACATCAGAAGCTTATCCATCATGATCAAGTAGACTTCATATCAGGGATGCAAGGCTGGTTCAACATACACAAGTCTATAAATGTAATTCACCACATAAACAGAACCAAAAACAAAAACCACATGATTATCCCAATAGATACAGAGAAGGCCTTTGACAAAATTCAACAGCCCTTTATGCTAAAAACCCTCAATAAACTAGGTATTGATGGAACGTATCTCAAAATATAAAAGCTATTTACTACAAACCCACAGCCAATATCATATTGAATGGGCAAAAACTGGAAGCGCTCCCTTTGAAATCCGGCACTAGACAAGAATGCCCTCTCTCACCACTCTTATTCAATATAGTATTGGAAGTTCTAGCCAAGGCAATTAGGTGAAAAAAAAAGAAATAAAGGGTATTCAATTAGGAAAAGAGGAAGTCAATTTGTCTTTATTTGCAGATGACATGACTGTATATTTAGAAGACCCCCATTGTCTCAGCCCAAAATCTCCTGAAACTGATAAGCAACTTCAGCAAAGTCTCAGGATACAAAATCAATGTGCAGAAATCGCAAGCATTCCTATACACCAATAACAGACTTAAAGAGAGCCAAATGAATAATGAACTGCCATTCACAATTGCTACAAAGAGAATAAAATACCTAGGAATACAACTAACAAAGGATGTAAAGGACCCCTTCAAGGAGAACTACAAACCACTGCTCATGGAAATAAGAGAGGGCACAAACAGAGGGAAAATGTTCCATGCTCATGGTTAGGAAGAATCCACATTGTGAAAATGGCCATACTAAAAAAAGTAATTTATGGATTCAACACTATCCCCATCAAGCTCCCTATAACCCTCTTCACAGAACTGGAAAAAACCACCTTAAACTTCACATGGAACCAAAAGAGAGCCCATATAGCCAAGTCAATTCTAAGCAAAAAGAACAAAGCTGGAGGCATCATGCTACCTGACTTCAAACTACACTACAAGGCTACAGTAATCAAAAGAGCATGGTACTGGTACCAAAACAGAGATACAGACCAATGGAACAGAACAGAGGCCTCAGAGGCAATGCCACACATCTATAAATATCTGATCTTTGACAAACCTGACAAAAACAAGCAATGGAGAAAGGATTCCCTGTTTAATAAATGGTGTTGGGAAAACTGGCTAGTCATGTGCAGAAACCAGAAACTGGACCCCTTCCTGACACCTTACACTAAAGTTAACTCCGGATGGACTAAAGACTTAAACATAAGACCTAACACTATAAATATCCTGCAAAAAAACCTAGGCAAAACCATTCAGGACATAGGTATAGGCAAGGACTTCACAACTAAAACACCAAAAGTATTGGTAACAAAAGCCAAAATAGACAAATGGGATCTAATTAAACTCCAGAGCTTCTGCACAGCAAAAGAAACAATCATTAGAGTGAACCAACAACCAACAGAATGGGAAAAAATTTTTGTAAGCTACCCATCTGACAAAGGGCTAATACCCAGAATCTACAAAGAACTAAAACAGATTCACAAGAAAAAAACCAAACAAACCCATTGAAGAGTGGGCAAAGGATATGAATGGACACTTGCAAAAGAAGACGTATAAGAGGCCAACAAACATGAAAAAATGCTCCTCATCACTGTCATTAGAGAAATGAAAATGAAAACCACATTGAGATACCATCTCATGCCAGTTAGAATGGTGATCATTAAAAAATCTGGAGATAACAGATGCTAGAAAGGATGTGGAGAAACAGGAACATTTTACACTGTTGGTGGGAATGTAAATTAGTTCAACCATTGCGGAAGACAGTGTGGCAATTCCTCATGACCTAGAAATAGAAGTTCCATTTGACCCAGAAATCCCATTACTGGGTATATACCCAAAGGATTATAAATCGTTCTACTATAAAGACATATGCACACGTATGCTGATTGTGGCACTCTTTACAATAGCAAAGACCTGGAACCAACCCAAATGCCCATCAACGATAGACTGGACAAGGAAAATATGGCACATATACACCATGGAATACTATGCAGCCATAAAAAAAGATGAGTTCATGTCCTTTGTAGGGACATGGATTTATCTGGAAACGATTATTCTCAGCAAACTGACACAAGAACAGAAAATCAAACACTGCATGTTCTTGCTCACAGGTGGATATTGAACAGTGAGAACACATGGACACAGGGTGGGGAGCATCACACACTGTGGTCTGTTGAGGGGGAATAGGGGATGGACAGCACGGGGTAGGGAGTTGGGGAGGGAAAACATGGGGAGAAATGCCAGATATAGGTGACGGGGATGGAGGCAGCAAACCACATTGCCCTGTATGTACCTATGCAATAATCCTGCATGTTCTGCACATGTACCCCAGAACCTAAAGTGCAATAAAATATATAAAAAATATGTATTTATTGTTATGGCTTGTATTGCATAATCATTCATATAAAATGTTTCTGCTTGTTAATTGGTTGTCTTGTATAATTCTCAAATTGAAATATTTGATCAATGAAGGCAGAAATATTGGCTGTTTTTTAATCTTAGTAAATAAATCTTTAAAATGTTATTTTCTTTCCATTTGTGTATAAACATGAATAAATCATGGCTCCAATGAATTCCTTAGTTTGAGGTATATTTATCAGCGTGTTTTTCATTCACATAGATTTGACTTCGTAAATACAGTCCTGTAATTTTTTTTAGTTGATATTTGGGATACTTTTGTTGATATTTACCCATAACACAAATAACATTGATCTAATTTTTTCAGCATTTTCATTATCAGGTTCTAGTTTTCATGTCATAAAATTTCAAGAAAAATAAGTTGCAAATTTTAGTTTTCAAACATTACAAAACATTTAAATAGCATTATAATTATGCAGACATTCTAGCATAGATAGAACTTTGGGCCTTGTGCTTGGTTTTGTTTTTTTTGGGAGGGGAGAAGGTAATGTTAAATCCTTAATGAGTCACTTCTGGGTCCTTGTATTAAGTTAATCTCTTTTGGAGTTAATTTAGTTATTATTTTTTTTGAAAACTATTCACGGAGAGACGTGGTGGCTCAGGCCTGTAATCCTAACACTTTGGGAGGCCGAGGTGGATCACTTGAGATTAGGAGTTCAAGATCAGCCTGGCCAACATGGTGAAACCCCAACTCTACTAAAAATATAAAAATTAGCTGGGCATGGTGGCAGGCACCTATAATCCCAGCTACCTGGGAGACTGAGGCAGGAGAATCACTTGAACCCGGGGGCAGAGGTTGCAGTGAGCTGAGATCATGCCACTTCACTCCAGTCTGGGCAAAAGAGAGAGAGAGAAAAAAAAGAAAACTATCTACTTCATCCACATTTTCAAATGTCAATGGAAATAAGCAAATAGTTCATATTAGTCACTGGTCAGGAAAATATGCACAACTCCATATATTTTAAGCAGAGAACATTTAATACAGGGCATTGGTTACATAAGTGATAGAGAAGCTAAATGACCAAACAGAATACGATAAGGAACACTCCAGAGAGCAATAGCATGAAGCTCCTTACCTGGAGACACAGAGGAAACAGTTAATGTTACCATAGCCCCAAAGCCAGGTCTGTCAGATGGGAGCAAGGACCAAACAGAAGAGTCCTGGGAGAATCTAGAACCATGGAAGCCAAGGCCTGATGGGTGAAAGCTAGAATTACTGAGAAGATGAAGATATTTCTTAAGGCACTATATGAATGAAGGAGTAAGAGAATACCCTGGATTGTCCTTGGTATTTTCCTAGGCAGAATATTCCCAGAAGGGAGAAAAACAGGAGAAGGGAAAATACAGTTCCCACTGATAAAGAACAAAACAAAGACAGACCAGGGAATGGATACAAGAACAATCAGTGAGGTGAATTTTTAATTTTCTATTTCCCCACCACTTTCTCTTAATTTATATATAAAAACACAGAGATTTCACTCTATGTTCATGTTTAGGATAGCTAAATGATCTATTTATTAGCTTTTCTTCAAAGGCCCAAGCAGTTTCCATTTCTAGTGCTATGGTACAAAAGATGCTGGAAAAATCCTACTGTTTCAAAAATTTTACATATAATATGTGATTGCATTTTGCAAATAGCTGCCAACAGAACCTAAGCCAGCATCACTCTCTAACAGTGTACAGTATTTGATCCATAGACAGAGGATTCTACATATTATTACGTGGAAACAAGGAAGCCACTCTACAAGAGAGATGTGTGGCACTGGGCATATTACCATGGGATTCACTAGCTTATCACATAACATAACCCAGGAACTGCCAGCCTGATAGATCAACTGAATGGCTTTTGGAAGGTGCATTTGCTGTCTCAGCTTAAATATGATGTCCTGAGAGGCTGGGACCCATCCACAATGATACCACACACACATCAACAAACACTACATGTTGTTGTGTATCTACCAACTGTAATACATGACACTTAGAACCAAGAAATGAATATAAACATTCCCTTCTCATTACAAATTCACATTGCCTGGCTTAGGGAATTTGTTCTTCCCATATCCCCCACTTTAGTATCTGTACATGGCATGTTCTATGTAAGTGTTCACAGTTGTTTTTATTTTATATCAATAATAAATTATTAATTTGGCATTGTATGAAGACAAACTTAGATAAATGTTTTTCACTACAGGCAAGAAAATAGTCTAGAAAAAATTTATAATATAATCAGATCATAAAAATGCAATATTCAGAAATATAACAATATATGAATGTTTCTTATATAGTGACTAAGTGTTCACAATCTCCCATTTCTTACCCTCTACTTTATCTTAAACAACTTTGGACAATCTATGAATTTCTAGCCCTAATCTTTTGGAAATAATCTCAAAATATTTCTTGAAGACTTTGTTTTCCTATCTTGATTTTCTTACAATTCTATTTGACAAATATATACTCTTACTATGTTAATCACATCTTGTTTGTGAATTATAATTTTTTATAGACTTAGTAATGAGCCACTGGTGAACAATTTTGTCAGTGAAGATACAAGTACAGTTAGTCCTCACTTAACATCATCAATAGGTTCTTGGAAACAGCATTTAACCAAAATAACATGAAACAAAGCCAATTTTACCATAGGCTAATTGATATAAACAAGAGTTAAGTTGCTATAGAATATTTCTGGTCATGATAACACTGCCAAACGTCTAAATAAAGATCTGAAGCATTCTTTATATTAAACATTGAAATAAATGTAAACTACACGTACATTTAAGAAAGATTAATAAAAACAAGTAAGCTGATTATGTATCCAGTTTTTGGTGAATCGGTGAATTATGGCAATCACAGTGGTGGTGGGGTATATCAAGGAATAAATGTTTGCAAAGCAAAAATTGTAAAGAATACTCCTCCCACCACAATTCAAAAACTATCAAATACGATAGGCTCTTTGAGTGCCTTCTCACCACATTATCATTTTTTGTTTGTATATAATATACTTTACAAATATTTATTTTGCAATAATCCATATTTACTCATTTATTCATTTTCTGAACCACTTATTCCAGTTCAGGGTCATGGGTAGCCAGAGCCTCTCCTAGCTGCTCAAAGTGAAAGGTGGTAAACCCCTGCATCTCATTGCTGGATACACCCACACTTACTCAGACTGGGATCATTGAGACACATCAATGAACCTAACATGCACAGTGTTGAGACATGAGAGAAAACTAGAGTACAAAATCCACACAAATATGGGGAGAATATTTAACTACACACAGACAGTGATCCAGGCCAGAAGGAAATGACAGGTTTGTTTTTTTTAATCAACATTGTAATAAAACAATGTTATTGGAGGACAGGCTATGCCCTTGGTAGCCATAACAGTATTATCAGAAGTTAAGGACAATAGACACACTGGAACAGATTGCATATTTCAAATAGTTACTTCTCTCTACGTTAACTTAGGAATATGAGTCCCTAAATATATATCTTGACTGAGAAGACACATTTTCAAGAACATGACACGTTAAAAATTAGACTCCTAAGAAAAACATGACAAGGGTAGAAATGAGCAAATAAATTGTCATAAGAATAATCTTTATCAATGCTAGTTATTGCAATGAAGGTTTTATTCAAATATAGAAAGTATGTGGGAGGTTATAAAGAAAAATGTTTCACTAAAACTTGAGGCTGTGCAGAGTTTATAAAAATTACAGCAATTTTCTAACATGAATAAGAAGAAAAAAGATGAGGAGGAAGTGGAGAAAAACAAGTTTGTCTTCCAAAAGGTCAAATGACAAGTATCAATGCCAATTTAAAAACATTGACTGTTGTTTATACCTTAATATAAGCAGAATTTCAGACATAAAACCAGACCAATATTTAAATATATATTCCCAATTCCCATGTGCTATTGATTGGCATGAAAAGGATTTATTGACTTAGGAAATGTGAATTTTTAAAAATTGGTCTTCTGATAAGTTTATAATTATACTACCACTTCTGTCTAAATTTTGCAACATAATTAGCATTAAATATAATGCATTACATACAAAAAATCCAAAATCTAAGACTGACCATGAAAAAGCACAAGACAAACTCAAATTCTACAAAATCCCTGACAAGTACTCTTCTGAAACTGTCAACATCATAAAAAAAACAAGGAAAACTAAGAAACTGTCATAGATTGAAGAAGACAAAGGAGATATTATGACTAAATGTGCAAGCACAAAATGTGTTATTCTGGATTGTATCTCGGAACAGGAAAAGCCCATTAGTAAAAAATACTGACCAAACCCAAATAAAGTCTGCAGTTAACAGCACTGTACTACTATGAATTTCTTAGTTTTGACATTATGTAACACGTTGACATTAGGGGAGTCTAGGTGAAAGGTACACGGGAACTCTCCACACTATCCTTGCCGCTTTTCTGTAGATATAAAATTATTCCAAAATACAAATTTGTTAAATGTTTATAAGACAATAATAAATGTAGTGGTTTTCTTTGTAACATATTTCCAGATGACCTTCGTCATTCAGGACTAGGTATTATTGTGGTTTCATAATTAAGGCATTTTATTCACAGTGAATTTTCACTATTAGCACTACTATGAGGATAATAATAATTATATAACATACAGACACATATATTACATATCCTGAGTGTCAAAGATAAATAATCTTTGTACACAGAACAACATAAACTCTCAAAGGCTTACAATGTTCTTAAATTTTATAATAATTATTATTAGTACCCAACATTAATCAGTATCACTGCAAATCTGGTATTTTACTAGGCACTTTATTCACTGATTTATTTAACAAATATTTAATGAGTTCCTACAATATGCCTGATACTATTCTAGACACTATATATAATCAGTAAACAAAAAAGATAGCCTCTGTTATGAAACATACATGCTAGTAGGGAGACCAAGAGTAAATGAATATATAACAAATTCATGTCAAGCAATGGTAAGTACAATCAAGAAAAGTCAATCAGGGTGATGGGAAGCAGTAGCTTTTCAATGAAGGTTACATTAGAACAGAGACCTGAGGTAACAAAATACAGGATATTTTAGGAAAAGAGTTTCCAAGCAGAGAAATGAGTAAGTTGGAAAAAAATATAAAAATGACAATGCTTATCATGATCTATGATTGACAAATAAACAAATCACTTATTAAACATAATAGAGTTTTGAATATTAGTACTGAAATAATTCATTATGGAAAATGCTTGCAAATACCTCCAGGAATTGAGAGCATTACTAAGGAAGGAAGGGTAGAGAGGTTTCTTATCTCATTATAAGTCCTTCTGAAATATTAGATGCTTTATTATGTGCCTATTTACTTTTTAGAATTAAAAATTCTACTTTAGAATTCTACTTTTTAGAATTAAAAAGTAAATAGTCACTTATCTAAGTCTTCACTCAATAATCCCATATATTTTATACATTAAAATTATCAAATTCATACCTACTGATGATGGGGCCATGTCTGTACAAAACACCAATTTTTAAAATAAGAGTTAGAATCCTTACTAGTAATTGTGCAGTTAGATATATATGTTTTTCTTTCTAATCTTTGTATTCCCCTTTGTTCTCTTTTTTCTCTGATTCAGTCATGAATATGCTCAGCTCTTACATCCACTTCTTATTCTTCAATCCTACTTAGTATCAGCTCCCTTTGAAAGTCTTATATAATTTGTAAATTTCTGACTGAAATTCTCAATTCTCATTGGAACTAACAAACATTAACCAAAGATTTAATTCTCAAACATATTGCCTGGCTAAGAGTTTTAGACAAGCTCTGAATATATTGTGAATATATCAAAATGCATATTTTCTTTCCTCTGTGTCAGTATTTTATAGAAGTCTCTTAAAGAGTTCTGAAGGAGAACAGTTTGTAATAATTCATGCAAAATAAGAACAGGAAATATGATAATAAATTCTAAATATATTTAGCATGATTAATCTTTGTGAGTTGCACATGTACCATTTTCTACATAACTTTTTGAAAATAGTACTTTGGAGAAATTTGTCATAGGCATTCAAAATTAATGTGTCAGGTTGTCATGAATAAATACCAAAATCTATAGAGTCAGAACTTATTGTTTTAATTCTCCATCAAAGGCATTTTCAAACTGCCTTAAAAAGCAAGTACATCTTTTGCAGATGCTCTCCAATATAAACTGACAGCAGCGCTGTGCTTAAATATCTGATATTTTTTCAAAAAATATATGAATAAGTTGAATTACCTAAGAACAAAAGTAAATAAAGTTAAATAAATTTTCATTACATTAAAAACTATGGGTTGGAAAAAGTTTCTATTTTTTAATACTTCTTACATAAGCCCCTTAAATTTGTACTGTTTATTAAATAATATTCCTTAAATATTTATATTAAGTACTACTCTTTATCTCTTTCCTAAACTATACAACTAATATTGTATATTTATTCCCAGATGTTCATGATCAAACTCAATCTCTTTAATTAAGTTCATTAGCTTTTGTTGTTATTCAAGTAAAACTATCAAATAAAAGAAAGATAAATTGTTAATACCTGGCAAGTTGCCATCCTAGCAAAGCTAGTGTTTTCATTCTTCTGTATCAGAAAGAAAACTTTGCTTTTGGTAATTTGGTGAAAAATAAATAATTTTGTTTTGTTTTTAACATTGATCTTTGTAAAAGCATATTCAACTCATATAAAACTCATTGGAGATTAGCACTTGTATGACACATTATTTTTTAACAATATGAACTTAAATATAAATAAATATGTAGATAATCAATGATGAAGCACTGTCACGTCTAGGAAATCCACATTAAAAATAATGAGAAATTCAGGCCAGGTTCTGTGAGAGGTGGAGGAGGTTGGATCACCTGAGGTCAGGAGTTCGAGACCAGCCTGGTCAACATGGTGAAAACCCATCTCTACTAAAAATACAAAAATTAGCCAGCCATGGTGGCATGCACCTGTAGTCCCAGCTACTCAGGAGGCTGAGGCAGGAAAATCACTTGAACCCGGGAAGCCCAGGTTGCAGTGAGACGAGATTGCACCACTGCACTTCAGCCTGGGTGACAAAGCAGGACTCCATCTCAAAAAAAAAGATGAAAAAGAAAAAAAAAGTAATGAGAAATTATTTTAAAAATGCCTAAAATATATAAATGTGTTTAATGAAGATATTCATTTACTCATCAAAGTACATTATATGTCAACCATGGGCTAAGAATTATACAGTATGCTACTGATTCAGTCAGTGGGGCTGAGCTCAATGCTCACAATCTATTGTAGCAAACAATCAGGCTGGAACTGGTAGCTCAAGCCTGTAATCTCAGCACTTTGGGAGACCAAGATGGGTGGATCACCTGAGGTCAGGCATTCAAGACCACCCTGGTCAACATGGTGAAACCCCAACTTTACTAAAAACACAAAAAATTAGCCTGGCATGGTGGTGCAGGCCTGAAATTCCGGCTACTCAGGAAGCTGAGGTAGGAGAGTCGCTTGAACCCGGTAGGCCAGGGTTGCAGTAAGCCGAGATCTTGAGATCATGTCATCATGTCATTGCATTCCATTCTGGGCAACAAGAGTGAAACTCTACATCAAAGAAAGAAAGAAAGAAAGAAAGAAAGAAAGAAAGAAAGAAATGAAATGAAAGGAAAACAAAGGAAAACAATCAAAAGACTATCTTCCCAGAGGAGAGGTTTTCTAAAATAAACTTTTGAGAAGTGAGTGAGCAGAGAAGGGCATTCAGGCAAAGGAAGCCGCAAAACATGATTCTTGATGTAGCATCATACAGCTATTTCAGAGATGCCATGGAAGGTGGATTTGGGTGAGCTTTAGAATGGAATGTGGGAAATCATGAAGGGAAAACTGGATAAAACATGTCTCACATGCCATGTCAAAGAATTTGAACATTATATACATAGGAACTGGAATTACATTGCAAATTCTTAGCAAGAATTTGACTTATGATTTTCCAAAGGTTTCTAAAATCAAAGAAAGATTGGATTCATCTATGTAGGTAAATAAGCTATCACTTTAAGAAATTTCTTTTTATAGAAAATCAATTGTTCGTCTTATTAAAAAAACACTTCATTTTACTTCCTCTTATATTGCTTAGTTATTATTTATACAAACAACTGACTTGTAAATGTACCTTTCTTTAAAATTATGATGGGTAGAATTTCCAAAGTCACTCCCACTTCAACTAACTCTTCCTAACCATATTTTCAGAAAACTAAATTGTACCAAAAGATAATATAGCAACTTGTAATTTTCTAGCCACCTTCCTTTTACTTTAAAGTTCTGAAAACTGAGGCCAAGAGGAGAAATCAATTTCCCAATGTCAAACAGCTTTGTCTAAAAATCAGCATTTCCTAAATAGGGAAAATTGTTCTATGTATAAATTATGCCTCAAAAAACTAGACTTCCAAAAAAATGAGCATTACGTTAAGAGCATACATAGATTTGAAGGAATTTTATAAGTCCATTTTCACACTGCTATACAGATACTAGGTGAGATGGGGTAATTTATAAGAAATGAGGTTTCTAACAGTTTTGCATGGCTGGGGAGGTCTCACGAAACTTGCAATCATGGTGTAAGGCAAGGGAAGCAAGGCATGCCTTACATGGTGGCAGGAGAGAGACAGAGTGAGGGGGGAACTATCAAACACTTTTAAAACCCTCAGCAGGCCAGGCGTGGTGGCTAAAGTGTGTAATCCCAGTTGTTTGGGAGGCCAAGGTAGGTGGATCACAAGGTCAGGAGTTTGAGACCAATCTGGCCAACACAGTGAAAACCAGTCTCTTCTAAAAATACTAAAATTAGCTGGGTGTGGTATCTGTAATCTCAACTACTTCGGAGGCTGAGGCAGGAGAATTGCTTGAACCCGGGAAATAGAGATTGTAGTGAGCCAAGATCGCGCCACTACATTCCAACCTGGGTGACAGAGCTAGACTCAGTCTCAAAACAGAACAAAAATCAAAAACAAACAATGAATAAAAACCTCAGCTTTCATGATAATTCACTCACTATCATGAGAACAATATGGGGGAAAGTGTCCCCATGATCCAATCATTTCCCACCAAGTCCCTACCCTGACACATGGGGATTACAATTTGAGGTGAGATTTGGGTAGGGAGACGGCCAAATCACACCAGGAATATATTAGAGAAAATTTAGACAGAAATTATACATAGGCTAACTACTTTAACTGGTATGACATTTTGATATTCTCATTTTGTTATTTCTTCCTTTTTACATATACTGTTCTAAAAAAACATGGGCATTCAGTGATATTATTACCCAATGATAGATTAATATTATCTAATAGTAATTACAAAATATTATTTCATATTTACATGTAAAGGTAAGTGAACCTCAGAAGGACATACATGCACCTAATACAAAAGCACTCAAATTCATAAAGCAAGTTCTTAGAGACCTAAATAGACTATTACACAATACTAGTGAGAGACTTTAACACCCCACTGACAATATTCAACAAATCATCAAGACAAAATATTAACAAACATATGCAGGACCTGAATTTAACTCTGGATCAAGTGGACCCAATAGATATCTACAGAACTCTCCACCCAAATTCAATAGAATATATATTCTTCTCATTGCCAAATGGCAGTTACTCTAAAATTGATCACATTATCAGAAGTAAGATACTTCTCAGCAAATGCTAAAGAACTGAAATCATAACAGTTTCTCAGACCACAGTGCATTCAAATTAGAGATCAAGAACAAGAAATTTTCTCAAAACCACTCAACTACATGGAAATCGAACAACTGGCTCCTGAATGACTCTTAAGTAAATGATGAAATTAGACAGAAATCAAGAAGTTCTTTGAAATTAATGAGAACAAAAAGATAATGTACCAGAATCTCTGAGATGCAGCTGAACCAGTGTTAAGAGGCAAATTTATAGCACCAAATGCACACATCAAAAAGCTAGAAAGATCTCAAGTTAACAACTTAGCACCTCAACTAAAAGAACTAGAAAACAAGGAGCAAACAAACTCCAAAGTTGACAGAAGAAAACAAATAACCAAGATCACAGCTGAATTGAGAAATAGAGACACCAAAACTCTTCAAAAAATTAACAAATTCAGTAGCTTATTTTTTTGAAAAAAATAATAAAATAGACCACTAGCTATATTAATGAAGAAAAGAGAGAAGAATCAAATAAACACACTCAGAAAAAAAAAGGCAGTATCACCACTGACCCCACAGAAATACAGACCACCATCAGAGAATACTATAAACACCTCTGTGCATATAAACTAGAAAATCTAGAAGAAATGGGCAAATTCCTGGACAAATACACCGTCCTAAGACTCAATCAGAAATAAATAGAATCCTAAATAGATGAATAATGAGTTCTGAAATTAAGGAAGTAATAAACAGCCTACCAACAAAAAACAACCAGGACAAGATGGATTCACAGCTGAATCCTACCAGAGGTACAAAGAAGAGCTGGTACCATTTCTTCTGAAACTACTCCAAAAAATTTAAAAGGAGGTGCTCTTCCCTAACTTATTCTATGAACCCAGCATCATCCTGATACCAAAACCTGTCATAGATACAATAAATAAATAAACAAACCAAAAAAAAAAAAAAAAACCAAATACGCTTTAGCCCAATATCCTTGATGAACATTGATCCGAAAATAATCAATAAAATACTGTCAAACTGAATCAGCAGCACATCAAAAAGCTTATCCTCCACAATAAAGTCAGCTTCACATCCAAGATGCAAGGTTGGTTCAACATATGCAAATCAATAAATGTGATTCATCATATAAACAGAACTAAAGAGAAAATAGATATGATTTTCTCAATAGATGCAGAAAAAGTCTTCAATAAAATCCAACATCCCTTCATGTTAAAAACTCTGGATAAACTGGGTATTGAAGGAACATACCTCAAAATAATAAAAGCCATCTATGACAAACCCACAGCCAATATAGTACTGAATGAACAAAAGCTGGAAGCATTCCTCTTGAAAACAAGCACAGGACAAAGATGCCCTCTCTCACCACTCCTGTTTAATGTAATAAGAAAATTCTGGCCAATGAAATCAGGCAAAAGAAAGAAATGAAGTTTATTCAAATAAGAAGAGAGGAAGTCAAATTATCTTTGTTGCAAATGACATAATCCTATAACTAGACAACCCCATCACAATTAGAATAAAATGAAATTATAAAAACTAAATTATGAGTAATGAATGTATAAAAAGATATTAACTTAGAAATAATTTTATTTATGTGATAAACTCAACACTAGGTGATAAGTTCAGCATATTTGTAGAACATATATGCACTTCTAAGTTTCACTTAAAGACCGTTTCATTAAAATTAACTACTAGGTGTCTAGAACTTTAATGTATATAAAAGCTAAACTTTAAATTTCTTTTGCTATATAAATCATAAAATGTCTTTGAAAATGCCTTTGAAAGCATTGACTACTTTAAATAAAGTGCAAGCTCTTTTATAAAATGTTAGTGACAAAAAGTAATTTAAAAAAGTAAATAGTTTCAGAAAACATATGTGCCTATGCATGATTCATGATCTTGAAAAGAATTAAAAATAATTTTAAAATTATTGGTTTATCCATCCTTTTATAAAAACTAGAAATTTAATTTCAGAATTTACAAAGAAAATGTCTTTAAATAAGGCAACTGATAAGAAGTTTCTGCCTGTTTCCAAAATTCCGTAATAGAATAAATGTATTTCTAATTTACAAATGTGCATAATTTCAGTTATTTTATAGTAACCCTTCACTGGCCTTCTAGACATTCTTATCATTGCATTTTGGTGCATTGTATTAATAATGTCTTGATGTATCTTGTGGCTTAACTCAATATTGTTAAAGGTGACCTTTTGATTTGATTGTTTAGCTGACTTTGGTGCTAATAAGATAAAGAATGAGGTGTCTAATGAACCTTGTATATGGAAATAGTGATAGATGGCTTATTTGGAATTCTACAGACGCAGCACTGCCAAGGCTGCTGAGGAGTCTTTGGATCCTAACTAATTTTAGAGAGGTTTTATTGATTACACAGAGACAGGGCACATTTTAATCATTTTTACAGCACTGTATTGCCTGAGGCACCAAAATCCATTAAACAAGGATTATAAACTTTATTTTAAACTGGATCCTAAATTGTTTCTTGATGTATAGTCAACAACAGCTCTGTAATATCAATCACAGTTACTAAGTCATATTAAAATCAACTTGTTTAATTTTAATTGCTCATATCCCTGACCCTCTGAGGTGCAGCTGTTCATGAAGCTAAATTACTTTTCTCCCAGATAGGAGTTTCATTTTAGTTTACGTTGCAATCATTTCTTTCCTAAGGCTACCAATATGTTCTGTTTTTAACATGTCTGCTTTTAATTTTCAATTCCTATCCTTAAAAATATACTAGAAATGACTTCAAGATATGACTTTTTTGTCATTCTCCACATCTTTTAATCTTTCTAGGGAATAAGTATTTCACTGAAATTATTTGAGTCGAATATTAAAATGATACAAAAACATATGCAAATGTTTCATGTAGATGTATTCCTACAGAATAAAAGTAGGATAGACCACCATACACCTGAGAGCAAAAATATTTATTTAACAGAAAAAATTATTTAATAGAATGTTAGTTTTCTTATTTTAAAATGGCACTTAATGTGTTTGATGTATTACATAGATTTAGTATAAATACGTGTACTCCTTAAATATTTATTAAAATGTAAAGGATAATGAATCAAACCCACACTGTGTAACACTTGAGGAAAAAAAAACCTGTGAGCTTGACTTCTCTGGGAATAGACTGACTTTAACAATAAAAAACCTGATTTAAGATCTGGTTTTCCCACTAAATTATCATGTGACCAACAGGTTAGTTAATACATTTGGACTTCTATTTCCACATTTGTAAAATAAAAATAAAATTTTTCTTAAGTGACAGGGAAATTTGAATTTTATTAGGCTAATACATCTGCCATATTTTAGAAATGTTAATGTCCTTTCTTACTGTTCATGTGTATCCATAAAAATTTGCTGACTCAGATATATCTACTCAATTTGTCAAAGAGTCAATATATGCACAAATACCTATAGAGAAGAAACATTAGGGGGGAAGGAATGCAATATGAGGAAGAATTAATTTAATTTTAAAACCATATATTTGATGATAAAAGCAGCTTCATACACTTTCAAAGCTATAGGTTCAAAATAACTAGATCAACACTTAAAAACACCATCTTGCTAGGTTAATAGTGACCTAAACAATAGAACTGCATTATCGCAAAATACATCCATGACATATATATGAAGTCAAACCTGAATTATCTTAATTTTTCTTCAACTCTCTAGCTTTAACTCAACAAAAATGTTTAGTTTTTGGTTTTTGTTTTTTTACTTTTTTTTTAAATTGCACTTTAGGTTCTGGGGTACATGTGCATATCATGCAGGATTGTTGCATAGGTACACACATGGCAATGTGGTTTGATGCCTCCATCCCCTGTCAACTACATCTGGCATTTCTCCCCATGTTATCCCTCCCTAACTTCCCCAATCCCCCTCTGTCCATCCCTTGTCCTCCAAAACAGCCCCCAGTGTGTGATGCTCCACTCCCTGTATCCATGTGTTCTCATTGTTCAACATCCACCTATGAGTGAGAACATACGGTGTTTGATTTTCTGTTCTTGTGTCAGTTTGCTGAGAATGATGGTTTCCAGATTCATCCATGTCCCTTACAAAGGATATGAACTCATTGCTTTTTTATGGCTGCATAGTATTCCATGGTGTATATGTGCCACATTTTCTTTGTCCAGTCTATCATTGATGGGCATTTGGGTTGTTTCCAGGTCTTTGCTATTGTAAACAATGCCGCTATGAACATAGTGTGCATGTGTCTTTATAACAGAATGATTTATAATCCCTTGGATATATACCCAGTAATGGGATTGCTGGGTCAAATGGAACTTCTATTTCTAGGTCCTTGAGGAATTGCCACACTGTTTTCCACATTGGTTGAACTAATTTACACTCCCACCAATAGTGTAAAAGTGTTCCTATTTCTCCACATCCTCTCCAGCATCTGTTGTCTCCAGATTTTTTAATGACTGCCATTCTAACTGGCATGAGGTGGTATCTCAATGTGGTTTTGATTTGCATTTCTTAATAATCAGTGATGATGAGCATTTTTTCATATGTTTCTTGGCCTCATATATGTCTTCTTTTGAAAAGTGTCTGTTCACATCCTTCTCCCACTTTTGGATGGGTTTGTTGGTTTTCTTCTTGTAAACCTGCTTTAGTTTTTTGTAGATTCTGGATATTAGCCCTTTGTCAGATGGGTAGATTGCAAAAATTTTTCACCATTCTGTTGGTTGCCAGTTCACTCTAATGATTGTTTCTTTTGCTGTACAGAGGCTCTGGAATTTAATTAGATCCCATTTTGGCTTTTGGTGCCATTGTTTTTGGTGTTTTAGTCATGAAGTCCTTGTCTATGCCTATGTCCTGAATGGTTTTGTCTAGGTTTTCTTCTAGGGTTTTTATGGTGTTAGGTCTTATGTTTAAGTCTTTAATCCATCTGCAGTTAATTTTAGTGTAAGATGTTGGGAAGGGGTCCAGTTTCTGCCTTCTGCACACTGCTAGCCAGTTTTCCCAACACCATTTATTAAATAGGAAATCCTTTCCCCATTGCTTGTTTTTGTCAGGTTTGTCAAAGATCAGATGGTTGTAGATGTGTGGCATTGCCTCCGAGGTCTCTGTTCTGTTCCATTGGTCTACATCTCTGTTTTGGTACCAGTACCATGCTGTTTTGATTACTGTATCTTTGTAGTATAGTTTGAAATCAGGTAGTGTGATGCCTCCAGCTTTGTTCTTTTTGCTTAGGATTGTCTTGGCTATGTGGGTTCCCTTTTCATATCATATGAAGTTTAAGGTGTTATTTTCCAGCTCTGTGAAGAAGGTCATTGATAACTTGATGGGGATAGCATTGAATCTATAAATTACTTTGGTTAGTATGGCCATTTTCACAATATTGATTCTTCATAACCATGAGCATGGAATGTTTTTCCATTTGTTTGAGTCCTCTCTTATATCCTTGCGCAGTGGTTTGTAGTTCTCCTTGAAGAGGTCCTCTACATCCTTTGTTAGTTGTATTCCTAGGTATTTTATTCTCTTTGTAGCAATTGTGAATGGGAATTCACTCATGATTTGGTGCTCTGTTAGTCTGTTATTGGTGTATAGAAATACTTGTGATTTCTGCACATTGATTTTGTATCCTGAGACTCTGCTGAAGTTGTTTATCGGTTTAAGATTTTGGGCTGAGATGATAGGGTCTTCTAAATATACAATCATGTCATCTGCAAATAGAGACAATTTGACTTCCTCTTTTCCTAACTGAATACCCTTTATTTCTTTTTCTTGCCTAATTGCTTTGGCTAGAATTTCCAATACTATATTGAGTAAGAGTGGTGAGAGAGGGCATCCTTATCTAGTGTCAGATTTCAAAGGGAATGCTTAAGTTTTTGCCCATTCAGTATGATATTAGCTGTAGGTTTGTCATAAATAGCTTTTATTGTTCTGAGATATGTTCCTTCAATATCTAGTTTATTGAGAGTTTTTAGCATAAATTGCTGTTCAATTTTGTGGAAGGTCTTCTCTGCATCTATTGAGATAGTCATGTAGTTTTTGTCTTTGGTTCTGTTTACGTGGTGGATTACATTTATAGACTTACATATGTTGAACCAGCCTGGCATCCCTGGGATGAAGCCTACTTGATTGTGATGGATAAGCTTTTTGATGTGCCATTGCATTTGGCTTGCCATTATTTTATTGAAGATTTTTGCACTGATGGTCATCATAGATATTGGCCTGAAGTTTTCTTTTTTTGTTGAGTCTCTGCCGGGTTTTGGTATCAGGAAATCCTTTATGGACAAGCAATTGCTGAGAGATTTCATCACCACCAGTCCTACCTTACAAAAGCTCCTGAAAGAAGCACTAAACAAGGAAAGGAACAACCAGTATCAGCCACTCCAAAAATATACCAAATGGTAAAGGCCATTGACACAATGAAGAAAATGTTTCAACTAATGGGCAAAACATCCAGCTAGCATCAAAATGGCAGGATCAAATTCACACATAAAAATATTAACCTTAAATGTAAATGGACTAAATGCCGCAATCTAAAGACACAGACTGGCTAATTGGATAAAAAATAAAAACACCTCAGTGTGCTGTATTTAGGAAACCCATCTTCCATGGAAGGACACACATAAGGTACAAATAAAGGGATGGTGGAAGATTTATCAAGCAAATGGAGAGCAAAAAAAAAAAAAAAAAAAAAAAGCAGGAGTTTTTTTTTACTAGAGACAATCCTAGTCTCTAGTAAAATGGACTTTAAACCAACAAAGATCAAAAGAGACAAAGGGGGGCATTATATAATGGTAAAAGGATCAATGCATCAAGAAGAACTAATAATCCTAAATATATACGCACCAAATACAAGAGCACCCAGGTAATAAAGCAAGTTCTTGATGACCTATAAAGAGACAGACGCCCACACAATAATAGTGGGAGACTTTAACACTCCACTGTCAATATTAGACAGATCAACAAGACAGACAATTAACAAGGATATCCAGGATTTGAACTCAGATCTGCACCAAGCGGACCTAATAGACATCTACAGAAATGTCCACCTCAAATCCACAGAATATACATTATTCTCAGCACCGCATGGCACCAACTCTAAAATTGACCACATAACTGGAAATAAATCACTCCTCAGCAAATGCAAAAGAACAGAAATCATAACAAACTGTATCTCAGACCAGAGTGCAATCAGATGAGAACTCAGAATTAAGAAACTAACTCAGAACTGCACAACTTCATGGAAACTGAAAAACTGGCTCCTGAATGTCAACTGGATAAACAATGAAATGAAGGCAGAAATAAAGGTGTTCTTCGAAACCAACGAGAACAAAGACACAACGTACCAGAATCTCTGGGACACTTTTAAAACCGTCTCTAGAGGAAAATATAGAGCAAGAAATGCCCACATGAGAAGCAAGGAAAGATCTAAAATTGACACCCTATTGTCAAAATTGAAAGAGCAAGAGGAGCAAGATCAAAAAAACTCAAAAGCTAGCAGAAGACAAGAAATAACTAAAATCAGAGCAGAACTGAAGGAGATAGAGACACAAAAAATCCTTCAAAAAATCTGTAAATCCAGGAGCAGGTTTTTTTTTTTTTTTGAAAAGATCAACAAAATAGACAGATTGCTAGCCAGATTAATAAAAAAGAAAGGAAGAAGAATCAAATAGATGCAATAAATAATGATAAAGGGGATACCACCACTGACTCCACAGAAATACAAACTACCATCAGTGATTACTACAAACAACTCTGTGCACATAAACCAGTAAACCTGGAAGATACGGATAAATTCCTGGACACTTGCACCCTCCCAAGCCTAAACCAGGAAGAAGTTGAAACCTTGAACAGACTAATAACAAGGGCTGAACTTGAGGCAGAAATTAATAGCCTACCAACCAAAAGAAGTCCAGGTCCAGATGGCTTCACAGCTGAATTATATCAGTAGTACAAAGAGAAGCTGGTACCATTCCTTCTGAAACTATTCCAAATGATACAAAAAGAGGGGACTCCTTCCCAAATCATTTTATGAGACCAATAAAAATGTTTAAAAATTAACTTCAATGTTCTGAATTTCAAATGAAGTTGAATACCACTGTTGGTGACATGTCCTTAAATATAAGTTGAGTAGGAAAATTACTAGCATTATCATATTTAGTAATATGTATATTACCTCACTTTTTAAATATCAAAATGTGCCCACTTGTGCATCCATTATAATTATGAGTCACTGATTATTCTGATCAAACCATTAAAGATGCAGGAATAAAATGTCAATGCTGGATTAAGGTTTTCCTTTTTTTTTTTCTTTAAATGAACTATAAGTTAACATCAGTAAAACATTTTGTCAATTTCCTAAGGAAAAGAAATAAGTATAGCATGACATGGTGTACCACTTAGTGTTTGCTAACTGGTAACCATCCCCCAAGATATATTATGTATTGGCCAAATTCAACAAATACTTATTATTTTTCATAATGCTTAGGTTTGGTTGAGCAATTCTGGCAGAGGCAACTAAGCTGAGGCTAATGTCTAGGATCATCTCACTCACATGTCTGATGACTCCACTGGAATGGCTGAGGCTGCTTTCTACATGGTCTTTCATTCTTCCGCAGGCTAGCCTAGGCATCTCCACATAATGAAAGAAGTATTCCTAGGACAAATAACAATTCTTGAAGGATAAGAAGTTTTCTCACTCTTATTATGTCACTTTTGCTATGGTTCCATTTAGCAAGTCACATGGCTATGGCCAGTTAATGTGGGAGAAGACTCCCAAAGGAGGTGGGTACAAAGAGGCATGAATACCTTAAGGTCCAGTGTGATATAGTCTATCACACAAAGCATCATGTACTGTTCTTATAATTTTTTATATATTCATATATAATTAATACTGTTGATGTCCACTTATATCCCTTTACCTGAGCGGTGCTTTTACACCCCAGCTGCTATAGGCAATATCTACAAAGAGTGTGTACTTTTGATTAGTTGGTTTGACTTATTTATTTTTCACAATTATTAATAACCAAAAGAATTCTGATCAGTACTTTACTATTTCTCTTCTTTAATACAACAATAAATATACAATTGCTGAAAAGTGTACCTTAAGTACTTAGTCTGCTATCAATGTTGAAGACTGAAAATAAGTATATATCATCTAATTTATTTTTTAAAAATTTTCCATACAATTTAAGGCTATTATTAGGCACTATGGTGGGTCATATTTATTATTTATATGAAAAATCAGGAAAGTAAAAACAAAGTGCTTGCCAAGGCCAAGTGGTAAGAAACATTGGTAAAGAACTGAGGTCTTATTTTAATATGATAATTGAGAAAACATTAGTATATATTAATATGTACAAATATGTCATATGTTAGCACTTTACTATAATTTAAGAAAGTCAAAAATAAAAGTCAGAAATTATTAAACAATATAAGGACTTTTTAAATATGCTTATCTAAGATGGTATTTTGTATAATCATCTATGAAATTAAATATTGAGGTATATAAATCTTTTTGAACTCATCAGATATAAATGCCAACAATGCATCTGGCAATAATATTAAAGTATCTTCTTTGTTTATATTTTGCTATTTAAATATTTTTTTCCCTTTCAGATTCTTTCATTGCAATTCCAGCTCCTCAATAAGTACCATTTGCATAAGATACGTTTTTCTATTTATTAAATTTTAGATCTACATAGATCCGTTTGTTTGTATCACTCTGCAGTGTTACTTTAAAGGCCTTATTTCTCTAACATTATTGAGTCAACTCTTGTTACTTAAGACTATCTTCTCACTTTATTTAAAATCATTCAGTGATAACATTGATAAGTTATTCTTTCCTAGGACTTTTTGTCTAATTGAGCCAGATGGTGTTAGTGTGTCACAAATTAAAATTTCCAAAGTAAATATATTTATGATAGTGTTGTTTGGAAAACAAGTTTGTTAGGAAATAAATAATTGCAGTTGTCCCTCAGTATCTGCAGGGAATTGATTCCAGAACTGCTGGCAGATACCAAAATCCACATATATTCAAGTCTCATAGTTAACCTTTCAGAAGCCACAAATACAAAAATCAACATTCCATTGAGGAGAGTTTTGCATTCCGTGAGTACTGTATTGTGGATCTGCTTTGGTTGTTGACGCAGAACCTGCCAATATGGACAATCAATTGTATTTATTGAAAAAAACAAAACAAATCAAAACAAAATTCCATGCAAGTGGATCTCTGTAGTTCATATCTTTGTTGTTCACGGATCAACTCTATATCTTACATTTGCAATTATTCCTCATTAATGCCATTTTTCCACATATAGACAGATGACTTCAAATGTAGAGAAAATCTGTATTAAAACCTTTAAAGAAGTTTAAAATGTCTAATTAATCTCTTCCCCAAAATTTATGAGAAAAACGAGTTTAAAATTCAACTTAAACTGCACTAAAATAAGTCTTCTAAAGCTATGCCTCTAAGGATGTTAAAGAAAATTTATTTTTTTCTCTTAAAATGCAAATTCTCTAAATAAATAGTTTGCATGACTCAGAGCTTCAGATCATTAGATAAGTTCAGCCCACATAAGTGGCTGTGTGAATAGTCTCCCACAAAAAGGAATTTTGTTCTATCTTAACATTTTTGAAGTCATGTCAAAGAACACAGGACCTAAGAAAAATCAACATTATTATACTGTTTTTAAAGAAAAAGATTGTTCTACATTGTATATGAAATATTTATCACATCTGATTCACAGCCTTGGCTTCTTAATTTGGAAAACTAATACTTACATTTGCCTAAGATATCAAGGCCCAACATACCCTACAAAGTGTGTTTTGTAACTTCCAGTTTTAGGAAGGTGTAAACCCAGAACCAAAACTTGAGCTCTCCCACCTCTCATCTAGCACACTTTTAAAGACGCTGTCAAATGATTTCCTCAATGGTGATTCTGACATCCAATAAAGGGAGCACTATATTTTGACCTACTAAAAAATCTCCAGCAACTACCATAGTTTCTGGAATATAGTGAGTAGTGAATAGACATTTAATAAATTCAATAAATGTATGAGGCTGGTGCAAAAGCAGTTGCGGTTTTTGCCATTACTTTTAACTGCAATTGCTTTTGTACAAACCTAATATTATGCTAAATTAAATTAAGTCTGACCAAAAACTGTCTCTGAACTCCAAATCCCTGTATTCATACATTCCTAAACTGCAATTTAACAAGTATATCCTTTTGACAAATAGTTGAGTTTCAGCCAATTACAGGCAGCCAACTGACCAGGTCATGTCTGATATGGTTTGGCTGTGACCCCACCCAAATCTCATCTTGAACTGTAGTTTCCGTAATTCCTTTGTGTTGTGGTAGTTACACAGTGGGAGATAATTGTGTCATGGGGGCAGTTTCTCCCATACTGTTCTTGTGGTAGTGAATAAGTCTCAGGATATCTGAAGGTTTAATAAGGGGAAACCACTTTCACTCATTCTTTATTGTCTGCCACCATGTAAGACTTGCCTTTTGCCTTCCACCATGATTGTGAGGCCTCCTCAGACATGTGGAACTCTGAGTCTATCAAATATTTTTTTCTTTATAAATTACCCAGTGTCAGGTCAGGTATGTCTTTATCAGTAACATGAATATTGACTAATACAGTAAATTGGTACCAATAGAGTGGGGTACAGTTGTAACAATACCGAAAAGTGCAGAAGCAATATTGGAACTGGGTATCAGGCAGAGGTTAGAATAGTTTGGAAGCTCAGAAAAAGATAATATAGGAATATGTGAGAAAGTTTGGAACTTCCTAGACACTTGTTGAATGCCATTGACAAAAAATGCTGATAATGATGTGGACGATGGAATTCAGGTTCAAATGGAGATGAGGAAATTGTTGGGAACTGGAGTAAAGGTGACTGTTACTATGTTTTAGCAAAGAGACTTGCAGCATCTTGCTCCTGTCCTAGAGATCTGTGGAATTTTGAACTTGATAGAAATGATTTAGGGTATTTGGCAGAAAGAACTTATAAGCAGCAAAGCATTCACAATGTGACTTGGGTGCTGTTAAAAGCATTCAGTTTTAAAAGGGAAACAGAGAATAAAAGTTCAGAAAATTTGCAACCTGATGATGCCATAGAAAAGAAAAACTCATTTTCTGAGGAGAAATTCAAGCCAGCTGACGAGCTACAGAAATTTGTATAAATAACAAGGAGCCAAAAGTTAATTGCCAAGACAATGGGGAAAATGTCTCCAGGGCATGTCAGAGACCTTTGAGGCAGGCCTTCCCATCACAGGCCCAGAGGTCTAGGAGGAAAAAATGATTTCATGGGCCAGGACCAGGGTCCCTCTGTTGTGTGCAGTCTATGGAATTGATGCCCTGTGTCCCAGCCACTCCAGTAATGAC
Source organism: Alouatta palliata (assembly GCA_004027835.1). Classification (NCBI taxonomy): domain Eukaryota; kingdom Metazoa; phylum Chordata; class Mammalia; order Primates; family Atelidae; genus Alouatta; species Alouatta palliata. The sequence goes on along the minus strand of PVKV010014799.1, from coordinate 25,396 downwards.
TAAAAGGAGCCAAGGTAGACCTCGGGCCATGGATTCAGAGGATGCAAGCTATAAGCTCTGACAGCTTCCATGTGATATTGAGCTTGTGGGTGTACAGAAGTCAAGAATCCAGGTTTTAGAACATCCACCTAGATTTCGGAGCATATAAGGAAACACTTGAATGTTGAATCAGACATTTGTTGCAGGAGCAGGTCCCTCATGGAGAACCTCTGCTACAGCAGTGCAAAACATGTGGGGTGGGTGACCCCACACAGAGTCTCCACTGGGGCACTTAATGCCTAGTGGAGCTGTGAGAAGAGGGCTACTATCCTCCAGACCCCAGAATGGTAAATCCACCAACAGATTGCACCCTTTGCCTGGAAAAGCCACAGACACTCAATGCCAGATGGTGAAAGCAGCCAGGAGGGAGGCTTTACCGTGCAAAACCACAGTGATGGAGCTGCCCAAGACCATTAAAACCCACATCTTGCATCGGTGTGACCTGGATACAAGACATGGAGTCAAAGAGATCATTTTGGAACTTTAAGGTATGACTGCCCTGCTGGATTTTGTACTTGCATGGGGCCTGTAGCCCCTTTGTTTTGGCCAATTTCTCCCATTTGGAATGGTTGTATTTTTCCAATGCCTGTACCCAAATTGTATCTAGGAAATAACTAACATGCTTTTGATTTTATAGGCTCATAGGCAGAAGGGACTTGGCCTCTTGGATGAGACTTTAGACTGTGGACTTTTGACTTGCTGAAATGAGTTAAGACTTTGCAGGACTGTTGGGAAGGCACAGTTGGTTTTGAAATTTGAGGAAAAGAGATGTGGCAGGGGTCAGGGCAGAATGATATGACTTGGCTGTGACCCCACCCAAATCTCATCTTGAATTGTAGCTTCCATAATTCCCTCATGTTGTGGGAGGGACCCAAAGGGAGATAATTGAATCATGGGGGCAGTTTCCCCCATACTATTCTCATGATAGTGAATAAGTTTCATGAGATCTGATGGGTTTATAAGGGGAAACCCCTTTCACTTGGCTCTCATTCTCTTTTGTCTGCCATCATGTAATATGTGCCATTCACCTTCCACCATTAATTATGAGGCCTCCCCAGACATGTGGAACTGTGAGTTAATTGAACCTTTTTTCCTTTATAAATTACCCAATCTCTGGTAGAACTTTATCAGCAGCATGAACATGGACTAATACAATTTCCATATATAAAGTAAATGCCTCATCACACCATGCCCAAATAAAGCAAATACCAAGCAGTAACCAATCAAACTCTGTACCCCAATTCCTTTTTCTGTTTATAAACCCTCCCTGCCAGTGTTGCTGGATGGAGATCTCTGAAACTCTCCTGGTTCTGAGTGCTGCCAAATTTATAAATTTTTTGTTGCTAAATAAGCTCTTATAAATTTAATTTGTCTAAATTGTTTCTTTTAACAGTTCATTGTCAGACTGGAATCCTAGGTAGACCTCTATTAATCCCCGGAAGCACTCAGTGATCAAGAGAAGGTATCCACCAGGGCCCATTGTGTCCATTGATCTCTCACAGCAGTTGGGGTGTGAGTTCTCTCTCATCTTTAAGTTCCACAAACTTGTGTTTTGAGCCTCTGAGTTTATTTGAGCACTTTTGATCTAGAGTTGGGGTTTTACACATTGGCATACTTCTGGGGTTGCATTACTTCTTCCCTGATTCTTCCCTTGAGGTGGGCTATATGCATGTGCAGTAGCCTGCCAGTCCCTGGGAAGCACAGTGTGTTTACTAGAGTTATACACATGCTCACTTGAGGAGTTCTTCCTTTACCTGTCTGGATGTTCCCATAAGGTCATATACCAGTTAAACACTGCCATTTTGCCTCTTAGTGTGCATTCTTGAGCCCATTTGCCCAACACCTGAGATCTTATCAGGAAGCTGCTGACCACCAGTTTCAGATGTTTCTGTCTATTGGGAGGTTGCCTTTCCCTGGCACTGGCTACAACCAATTATTATTTTAGGGAGACAGTTAACTACCTGACCATCACCTAGTGGTCTCCTGACATTCCTTGAGTGGGAGCCCTCTCCTGTCCTGCTCATGTACGTCTGACTACTAGTCGGGCAAGGATCAAGAGAACCTCTTTGTACATATTTTAAACCTAATCCAGTGAGATTAAACTGAAATACCCTATGCTCTGGAATGTTTGCCTTTATTGTAAACAAGCCATTGGAAAAGAGTGTCCACTTTTACACCAGCCATCACAGGGACCCCTCCCTTTGGCATAAACTATTATTGTTTTTTTTTTTTTTTTTTTTTTTTTTTTTTTTCTAGAAGAAGCCCTCAAAGTTTTACTCCCAGGAAAATAATTGACCAAGGTCTCAGAGAGAAAAGAGAATATTTTTGTAGTGGGAGTTTCAAATCAAGTCCAAAATATCTCCATGTCTGAACCTAACTAACTGATACTTGGGCCATTTTCACAGAAAAATTTCTAAGAATTAGTTTTCCCTTTTCTCTAATCAATTTTGCTCCTTTCATAGGAAACTTAAAGTTGACGGATACTCCTCTTCTCAAATCTCTGCTGACTATATGCTTTGCCAACACTGTTCAACACTTTCTTGTTACCATGATCTTCTCTATGCCTCAAAACTCCTTCTCTCAAGGGGAATGGTGGAGTGGGGAACCTGAATGAAACTGTCATTTAATGTTGAAAAAAAAAAGAAGTAAACTAATTTCTGACTATAAGACAAGATTAAGAATATCTGAGTAGAGGAAAACAAAATGCTTGGACTAGTTTCCAGTGGCTTCACATACTCCAAAATCTCATTTGAAAATACAAACTGGGTTAGAAAACCACCAATCTAGCTGAATTAGTCTCCAGAATAAGCCTGGCTGGCATAAAGACTATTTTCAAACAGTTATTTTTGAGACCCTTTGTAAGAGAAATGTATATCTATAAAGCAAATCCCCATATGTAACAATGTCTTCTTTTCCACATGGGAAGACAGGGAGGATTAAGTTGCTAGAAACTATTCACTAGAAGGCATTGACTTAAATCTACATAAAAAGCCTCATATTTGTTTAAGATGTGTTTCTTGATCATTCTACCTTAATTAGGTCTTTGCCTCCACTCTTCTTCCTTGATTTAGGCAAATGATGGTATTTAAGACTAACGTCTCAGCTCTGTGCCTTTAAGATATAAATGTTCTACCCTGTCATCTCTAGGACCTGATAACTATCCCTTTAAAATGCAAGTTTAGGGAGATGACTCACTAGAAAAAGAAGGAGAAAAAATAGATATCTGGAAATTAGTCAAGGTAAAATATTGGAAACATCTTTTCTACAAATATTAGTAAAAAGCTTTAGCCATTTGGGCAAGAAATCTAGTTCCGTTGGCCATAAAACCAATATCATTACAGATATTCTTTAATAAATTAGTGTGTTTTGTATTACTGCACCTAGAACATGGCTAAAATTTTAAAATAAAACCTATAAGTTCTGCTTCTGTCTATATGTTTATGTCTGTATTTATAATATATGTATGGTATTTTGCTGTCTTCTTCTGATATTACCAAACTTAAATTTTAAAAGCTTTATTTAATTGACTTAAGAAAAATAAGCCCTTTTATAAATTAAGTATTCTCTCAGAAAAAATAAGAACTAATCCAAATGGTTTTCAGGTTCATGTGACTTGGATCATCTGTGGTAAAGAAGAATACTGTTAATTTGATTAAAACTGGCATATCTTCAGGACTGCCGGCATTAAATACAATGGAGACACTCAGCTTTTATCTGTATTAATGCTTAAGATTATACAACTGTGAACCCCAAATATCTGAGGCAGGTCTCAGTCAACTTAGAAAGTTTATTTTGCCAAGGTTAAGGACACACCCATGACACAGCTTCAGGAGGTCCTGATGGCATGTGTTCAAGGTGATTGGGCTACAGCTTGCTTTTATACATTTTAGGGAGACATAATACATCAATTAATACATGTAAGATATACATTGGTTTGACCTAGAAGGACAGGACAATTTGAAGCAGGGGGTTTTCAGGTCATAATTAGATTTAAACATATTCTGATTGCTGATTCATTAAAAGAGTTATTATCAATAGAAAAGAATGTCTGGGTTATAATACGGGGTTGTGGAGACCTAGGTTTTATCAGGCAGATGAAGCCTCCAAGTAGCAGGCTTTCAAGAGCATAGACTGTCAATGTTTCTTATCAGACTAAAGGTTGTGTTAATGCTGGAGGGGTATAATGAAGCATGTCCAACCCCCTACTTCCTGTCATGGCCTTAACCAGTCTTTCAGGTTAAATTTTAGAGTATCCTGAAAGGGAGTCCATTCAGGTGGTTGCAGAGGCCTTCAAATTTTATTTTTAGTGTACACTCTCTGCCTTCTGGCCAAAATGTTACAGTAGGTAGCTGTATTAGTCTGTTCTCATGCTGCTGATAAAGACATACCTGAGACTGGGTAATTGGTAAAGGAAAGAGGTTTAATTCATTCACAATTCAGTGTGGCAGGAGAGGCCTTGAAACCATGACAGAAGACAGATGAGAAGCAAAGTCACATCTTACATGGTGGCAAGCAAAAGAGCTTGTGCAGGAGAACTCCCATTTATATAACCATGGGATCTCATGAGAGATCCCATGCTGAGAACAGTATGGGGAAACAGCCTTCATGATTCAATTATCTCCACCTGGTTCTGCCCTTGTCACAGGGGATTATTACAATTCAAGGTGAGATTTGGGTGGGGACACAGCCAAACCATGCAAACCAGGTATGAGAGCCGGGCAGGAGACAGCTCCCCTCACCACACCAGGAACATCAGGTAACCATCAGGCCATGTTCAGGCAGTTGTCACACTACCTCTGTAAGATATAATTGGTCACAGCCAGCACCAGGGAAAGGCAGTTTCCCAATAAATAAAAACACCTGAAACTGGTGATCGGGAGCTTCCCTATGTCTCAGGAATTGGGCAAGTGGGCTCAAGCACGTGCATTAGAGGTGAAATGACATAGTTTAACTGGTATGTAACTTTCTAGGGCATGCTACTGGAAAAGGGAAGAATGTCTCAGATGAGCATGCACACAACTCCAATAAACACACTGCACATGCTCACCTCCCAAGTGGTAGAGGCCACTGTGCACGCAGGGAGCCATCATAAGGCAAAAATCAAGGGAAATGGGACACAAGATGTTGGAAGTATGGCAGCATATAAAACCCTAAGTCCAAGGTCAAATGGGGCACTTGACTTCCAAGGGGACTGTAGGAATCCATGAGCCCCACATCACCCGTGGATACCCTGAGTTTGGTGGCAACAAAGGAATGAGAGAAAGACAGATTGAGAGAAAAAGTGGGACCAGGGGTCATCACTTTATAACTCTGGAGGTGACAGTGAAGGCCCTGAGCTCTGAGCATCCACACTATTGATTACAATGACTTTGATCTATAGGTTAGGAGTGGAATGATGGTGGAGTGAATCAGTGAGCTGGAAGTGAATCAGTGGCTGGAACTAGTGTATCATCCTAAGGATTGATAACAGTGGCAGTTTGGGAGTTTCACAAAACAAGAACATGTGGTTATCTTTAGCTTATTACCTGTGTACAGCTGGTGGAACACGGACCTTACAAGGAGCCTACAAGTCTGGCTATGTCATAGGACTACAAAGGGGTTTTACGTCCTTGAGCACAATGTTTATGGTAACAGAGCGAGGTCATCCTGCACTGGAACATGAGGCATGGAGGGGCCTTCCTCCTCAGAGGCCTCCTGTGGCCTTCTGCAGCTTGTTATTCCTTGTTTATATGTTACTCATAACCAGTTTATGTAGGCACTCTGTAAATCCTTTCTCCTTTGCTGTTTCTCCCAACAGGTGATCAGTTGGCCCTCTTCCAAGTGTACTTTACTTTCTTTTCATTCCTGTTCTAAAGCTTCTTCTTTTTTTTTTTTTTTTTTTTTTTGAGACGGAGTTTCACTCTTGTTACCCAGGCTGGAGTGCAATGGCATGATCTCGGCTCACCGCAACCTCCGCCTCCTGGGTTCAAGCAATTCTCCTGCCTCAGCCTCCCGAGTAGCTGGGACTACAGGCACATGCCACCATGCCCAGCTAATTTTTGTATTTTTAGGAGAGACGGGGTTTCACTATGTTGACCAGGATGGTCTCGATCTCTTGACCTCGTGATCCACCCGCCTCGGCCTCCCAAAGTGCTGGGATTACAGGCGTGAGCCACTGCGCCCGGCCCTAAAGCTTCTTAATAAATATTCACTCCTGCTTTTAAACTCGCCTTGGTCTCTTCTTCTGCCTTATGCCCCCTAAGTTGAGTTCTTTCTTCTGAGGAAGCAGGAATTGAGTTTGCTGCAGACGTATACAGATTTGCCACCAGTAACTTGGATAACTTCCACGGCCAACAAAGATTTGCTAGAGGCAATATCAATGGCCACCAAATATTAATTTTGTCCCATAGTACTGCAAGGTGGCATGGCTGCCTGCCCTGCATCCATCCTGTTCCTCAGTGGGACTCCTTATGGCCAAAGGATTAGAATCAACAAGACTTACAGCCAGTTAATTGTTCTAGGCCAGATAGGAATGGATATAGACAGCCATTCATTTCCCCTTAAAATTATTATTCTTTTTTAATAAGCCAACAAACAAAAAGCCAACAGTAAGGATACAGAAACTTACTTATTTTTAGCTTCTGTGCATTGAGCTACTACTGTGATCTTGGTTTTAGATATAGATTTATAGCAATTAGCTATATTAAACATAAACATTGTTCTGAAAAAAAATTAATATATATCCATCTGCACAACTCATAACTGGGAGTATTACACCCAGAAGGCTTTGTCACACGGTATCTTTATCCTATTAGTAATTATTTTAATTCTACAGGAAGCCAGAAACTATTTTTGCTTGGAGTGGATTCAAACATGACACATAATAGCTTAAAAGGCAAAGTCTCTTGTTTCACCAGTTGTTTAGGCATCTTTGTACCCATCCTTGATTTGGAGGGTCTGACCTTGACCTAATTCTATCCCTCAAAACTGGCCCTGCAATCTCACGCATTCACCTTTTCTGTGACAGTCCCTGGGCCTAGAGGGAGGTGCTTGTATAGTCTTAGCAGCAGGGTATTGCAGCAAGTAACAGATTAGACCCAGTAGGATGCCAGATGAGGGAGATTCTCATCTCTGGTTTTCAGAATACCATGATTTTGGTTTCTTTGAGAGTAAAACAAGGGCAAACAAATAACATTAATATTTTGACCATCAACAGAGTATTTTCTATTAGGGCAACAACTAATAACAAAAAGTATGAAGAAAAATTATAATCTGGTACTCCCTTGAGGATTATTGTAACTAAGATAGGATTTGTGATTCAATCTACACTCAAACAAAAGTTAGGGCTGAAATTTAGTATCAAGTGTTGTGCTTTTCCCTTAAAACAATTTCTTTATAGCCCTCTTTTTCTATTAAAGAGAAACTATAGTAAAACTAATTTGTGTTCAAAATAAGTTTTAAGCTTATTATACTTTGCCTGATTATTCACGTAAAGTGCAGCAAGAACTGATTGGCTATATAGGCTCCTCTTAAGTTGGCTTTGCTGGGACTTTATCTAAAAATATGCCATTTTAGTTAAAGTCTTAGTAATATATCCAATGTCTCCAATTGTTCTGTTCTAAAATACTAAACTTTCATGAAAAACTATATTGTCATAAAAATCACAATCCAAGTTTTGGAGAACTCAGATAGAAAAGTAAATTTGCTTACAAAAACATACTTCACCCAAATGCTGTAAACTATAAACAACTTAAAAGGGGAAAAATTCTTTAACCAGAGCAGTAGCCTTCCAAACATACATTTGTTCACTTTAAACTGCCATTCACAAGCCAAATAGCTCATGAGGGCTATCAGGCACTGGGAAGTACTTACAGTCTTCTGCCATAATTTGCAGTAAAGGCTCCACAAAGGGCTGTGAAGTGAACAATTTGTCCCAGCTAGCACTTCAGCTTCTAGCCTATATTTTGTGGGCTCAGGCAATCTTACTAGTTCCCATTTAGCATGTCCAATTAACATTTCTTAAAGAGCATTTTACATGCCTTCAGTTTTATAGCACTAGATGGGTAGAACATTCCCCAGTTAGATACAATATCCATTTTCATAAGACATTTAGGTAACGGAGTCACAACTACCTTATATAAAGCCTATTTTTACTATAAGTCCATCTCCCAAAGATAATCATTATTAAATCTTGATCTATTTCTTCTAATAGTTTTCTATGTAATTGTTGTTGCACAGTTAATCTCATTCTAAGGATGTAGTTTAATATGTCCATTATAAAACCTTAAAACACAAACATTCCCCATAGTCACAGGCACTGATTATCAATATCACATTTCAGTGGTACATAACAATTAAATAAAAAATTTTTTAAAAAGCCTATTTAAACATCTCAAATTTCATAATTCTATTAACCTGCATGTTTTTTATATTCTAGTCCCACAAACTTTTCCTTCTACCACTAGACCATTGTATCTTTTCTGATGAAAAAGGATTTGGGTTCCTAGCAGGGAGTTTAGCCAAGGAACTCAGACTCTTTTATCAATATTTAACTTAATTTGCCCCAGCATTGCCCCCAGGCAATGTCAGCTTTCTCTTAACAAACTTTGCCTTCTGATTTTTTTTTTAATTTTTCATTTCTGGGACAAATAGTGAATAACCACTCAAAAATTTTGATTAGCTTTTTGGGACAAGTCCTTTGACTCCCTTTCTCCTTTTCATTTTTTGTTGTTGTTGTTGTTGTTGTTAATTACCTTTAATGTTTTACTAAGCATCTGTAAGACCCATGATGGACATCAGATTTGATAAGGTATTCTCAAATGGTTGTATGATTCTGTAGGAGGAGTACCCATGTAAAAGGAGCCCCCTTAATCTCCAAACTTACCATGACCTGGGTTACAGGCATATTTAGCGGGAGAATATCCTGGTCATTATAAAACCAGTCCCACACGACTTTCATATGAAGCATATCAACTGCTTGATCTGCAGTGCTCCACTTGGTATTTTATAGGAAGAGTCAGGCAGTCCCCTTCTCATGGCAGACAGACATCACAGTACTGTTTATCGAGCCCACTAGGCTGGTTGTTCTCTCAGGAATAATCTTGTGTGCATTTGGATCACATATACTCAACAGCGATTGTTCAATAGTGAGCTGTGGGTTCTGCATCAACCCGAATAAGCTCTTTTATGCTGCAGAATTTAAAATTAAGGATTTTGTTTTTAAAGTAGCTATTTTTATTATCTGTTATAGTAAAGGTTTCTCAAGAAGCTGATGATACCAATCTACAAAATGGAACAATTCATTTACATTATACCCTATGGTTTAATAGTTACTTGATTCTGCCCTTCCCCCACATTGACTATCTTCTTGGTAACCACAGATCTCAGAGGTAACTTTTGTTGTCCTGGCTTGATTTTAACCCATTTAATTTTATCTGTATAGTATTTCCTTTATTTTAAAGTCGCACTCAAATAGTTTCTTAACTAGAAAAAAAATTACACTTTCTTTAGCAAAAAACATATCCTTGTGTTTTATAAACTTCACCAAAAACACCTTTTATACCCCTACGATTTTAACTCAGAGTAACCAAAAATCCCAGTGCAGGGGGGAAGGGAGAAGGAAGATTACTTAATTTAACATAATATGACATTAAGATGTTAAACAACTGCAGAGAATTCTGAGACTAAATTTATCAAATTAATCTTACCAAAGATTGCTGAAGTCATGTGAATTAAAAGGCATCTGAGCTAGCTTCAATCAGTGTGATAAAGCCCTTACTTTTCTTTAAGTCAAATAATTTGAGTTCTTTCAAACAGCTTAATGGTGAAATATCACTTCCTCATGACAAATATAAGCATATATATACACATCAGACACGCAGAAAAAAGCAGACCCAAAAAGTTCTCTCTATTAAAAGAGATTTTTTAATAACTACATAACTTTTGTATTTGCCTTTGAAGTCTTTTAAGTTCTCCCTCTAGTTAAAGGAATAACTCTTGTTTGAGTGGCCTATACTTCTATTTTGATATTTTTGACAAACTTCCTGAACTCAAAATTCTAAATTAAGTTTTTTTCCTGAGCTTGAATTAACTTCTGGATTTTATGGATGTGCCTCTGGAACGTCTCCAAATGATTTTTGTCTTTCCTTATAAAAAGATATATTAAACTAATTGGGCTTATTTGATACATTAAATTATATAAGAAGCATTGTCTAATAAGTAATGCTAACATTTAAAAAATTATATTTATATGGACATATTATTAAGTTGTATTCCAGGAATTGTATAAAATCCATAGAAATCTGGTCATATTTTTGGACTTGATAAGAATTTTCAGAACTCTAAGAAAGAAACGGATTGCTTCCATAAAACTACTAACCCAACATGAAGCAGGACAGAATTAATTGAATATCCAAAATGTTAAATTAAATTTGGAAGATTTTCATGCTAGGTCAACCAGTACTGCAATTATTAAAATATGCAATTTAAATGAACTTCGTAAGTTGGATCCAAGTCAAATTACCTATGGTAACCTATTTAAGAAACAATGCTGTATACCTGAATTGGAGAAACAGAGGTGATGTTTAAGAGGGTCTAAATCCAATGCTACGTGTGATCTCATGAAAAGCCTAGACTGGTGCTTCCAGAGTCTTTAAAGCGTCCATTATTCCATCTACTCTAGGAGTAATCATAATAGAGATCAAATGACATTTTAAAAATTAAAAATTGATTTGGTAATTGTTCCAAAATTGTGAAAGTTTATAACCAATATTTGATTTGTCAAATTCATATTCTGTAAGACACTAAAAAACTTGGTTGATTTATTTCTGGCATTTGCTGAACCGTTTAAATACTTACCAATGGATTTTGTGCAAGAGCTACTTTCAGTGTATGTTTTCTGGTTGTATAGAAAGTTTCCAATGAAGAAAGGCTGATTCTATAACAGTAACTAAGAGATTATTACAAAATATATTTCCATTATGAGACATTCCTGAAGAAATCTTTAGTGAGAGAGGTATTCATTTCACTGCAGTTAAATAAGGTATTATAAACACAATGGCATTTAGCAAAGCTAACTGAATCAATTCTATTGTCTTTGTCAAAGGTATTAGCAGACTGATGATAGTTAGACCTATTCTTACTAGAAAACATAGATCGACACCTAATGAAATACTTACTGAAAGCCCTAGACCCCTAATAATAAAACCATGTACATCTTCTGCTCTTAGAAACTCTTACAAGATTCAGCATTGCAAGACTTGAATGCATTATGCCTAAGTGTATTTTTCACCATATAAAATAAGCCTTTAAATGGCCCACGAACTGAGGACAACCACACCTATCACAATTTAGAATCTGAAGATTATATCATAAGGATATGACAACAGAATTACATGGCTATATTGGATCCAGGTAGTGAGCATAGTACCCAATGGGTAGTTTTTCAACCCATGCACCCTTATGTCTCTCCCCTTTCTAGTACTCTGCAGTATCTACTGTTCCCATGTTTATTTGCATGTGTGCTCAATATTTAGCTCCCACTTATAAATGAGAACATGCAGTATTTGGTTTTTGTTCCTACATTAATTTGCTTAGGATTATGGCCTCCAACTCCACACATGTTTCTTTGAAAATCATGATTTTATTCTTTATTATGCCAGTATAGCATGTCATGGTATATATGTGCCACATTTTCTTTATCCAATTCACCATCAATGGGCATCTGGGTTGGTTCCGTTTATTTACTGTTGTGAATATCACTGCAATGAACATATGAGTGCACGTGTCTTTTGGTGTGATGATCTATATTCTTCTGTGTATATACCCAGTAACAGGATTAGTGAGTCAAGTGGTAGCTGTTTTAAGTTCTTTGAGAAATCTCCAAACTGCTTTCCACAGTGACTGAACTAATTTATAGTCCCACTAACAGTGGATAAGCATTCTCTTTATTCTGCAGCCTCACCAGCATCAGCTGTTTTTTTTACCTTTTTAGTAATAGCCATTCTGACTGCTATGAGATGGTATCTTCTTGTGGTTTGGATGTGTGTTTTTTGATGATTGGTGATGATGAGCATTTTTTCATATGTTTATTGGCTCCTTATGTGTCTTCCTTCGACAAATGTCTGCTCACTTATTAATGGGGTTATTTGTTTTTTTTTTTTTTTGCTTTTTGTTTTTTGTTTTTTTGTTTGTTTGTTTGTTGCTTATTGATTTAAATTCCTTATAGATTCTGGATATTAGAACTTGGTTGGATGCAAAGTTGTGGCTATCTTCTCCTGCTATGTAGGTTGTCTGTTTATGCTGTTGGTAATTTCCTTTGCTGTACAGAAGCTCTTTCATTTAATTAGGGCCCACTTGTCAATGTTTGTTTTTGTTGCAATTGCTTTTGGAGACTTCACCAAAAATTCTTCACCAAGGCCAATGTCAAGAAGGGCATTTTCTAGGTTTGATTTTCTTCTAGGATTTTTATACTTTGAGGTCTTACTTTTAAATCCTCAATCTATCTTGAGGTAATTTTTGTATGTGGTGAAAGGTAAGCGTCTAGTTTTATTTTTCAGCATATGGCTAGCCCATTATCTTGGCATCATTTATTGTAAAGGGAGTGCTTTCCCCATAGTTTATTTTTGTCAGCCTTGCTGAACATCAGATGGCTGTGTGTGGCTTTTTTCCTGTGTTTTCTATCTGTTCCAATAATCTATGTGGTTGTTTTATACCAGGACCATGTTGTTCTGGTTCCTATAGCCCATAGTATAATTTGAAGTTAGGAGGTGTTATGCCTGTGGCTTATCCAAACCAATCCTAAGCATACCAAGTTCTTAACAATCATATGGCAGCAAAAATTCAGGGCCTTGAGTCTTGTATCCACATCTCCCCCCTAAATACGGCCCCTCCAGACTCTTGTGACTATACAGCCATTGGAGATCTCAAAAGTAAAACCAGGCATGGAGATTTTTCCTCAGAATCAGGGGGCCTAATGTTAGATATGTTATGTCAAAACTAAATCCTGACATGATCTTAGAAATTGTCTGTTTTACCCTCTAACAAATTTTACTAATATCCCAACTGCAGTATCTATTCTTTTCTACAGGGTTAGGCTTTTAGATATAGGTATCCAGATTCCTCATTTAAATATAACAGAAAGCAAAACCTATAGTGTGAGTTTTGCAGTAATATTATACCAGAAATTAAATTTAAAAACCAAAATAAATGTATTTTGACTGTATGTAGACAACTTTATAGCTCTAATTCCTTAAATATATGTAGCCTCCAATTATGCAATAATTCAGTAATGGAGCCTTAGATAAATATTACTAGTGCTTCCCTACTAATTAGTCCTAATGCATGAGGTATCCCACATGGAACTGTCTGTGTGCCTCTCTAAAATATATATTTATTTGTAGAGAATGTAACAATACAATTATCCTTTCACCATATGCATGAGCAACTCCATGTATCAATAAGTGAAAAATAAAAAACCAATGTGTTTTAGAGATTCTAACAGTATAACTGCTAATCTATAACCAAGTAAGAGCTGAACATTGTACCCCTTTTAATATGCACCAAGGAATAAAGAGAAATTTGCCCGCAAATGTAAATCCCTCCACATAGGCATCTTTTTGTGGAATGCTTCTTCCTTATCTTGCCATACATGTAAATAAAATTAGGCATCAAAATTTGTCTCAAACATTAGCCACTATAGTTGATTCTACAGTTGCTCAGAAAACTTCTTTAAATTATCTTGCTAAAGTTATTTTAGATAACATGACTGCATTGAACTATTTGTTGGCTGAACTAGGAGAATGTGCAATAGCTAACACCTCCTGCTACACTTAGATAAATAAATCTGGTATTATAGAAACTCAGTTGCAAGAAATGAACTAGAAAGCTACTTGGTTAAAACAAGGAGATTTTGCTTCTGTCTCATTTTTATATATTTGATTTTTCTATATCTGATTTTGATTGTTTCAATTTGTAAAGTTTATATACTTTAGTTTCTTAGTATTACCCTCTTTGTAGCTGTCATAATAGATTCCTCGGTGCACTATAGTCTTTCAAGATTCTCAAATGCTCTGATGCAGCCATCCATTGTATGTCAAATGGTCTCACTAAAGTTAGAACAATGACAACACAAAACTAACTTAAGAGTGTATTTTTATAACAAACTGCGGAGTCTCAGCCAATTATAGAAGCCAAGCTTCAGCTTAGGCTGCACACTGATCAGACAATATATACATAAGGCAAATGCCTCATCATACCATGCCCAAATAATGCAAATGACAAGCTATAACTAATCAAGCTGTTTTTTACCTCAATTCCTTTTTGTGTCTATGAATACAGCCTGGCCACATTGCGGGGTGGGGCATTCTAAATCTCTCCTAGTTCTGAATGCTGCCTAATTCATGAATCATTCTTTGCTCAAGTAAACTCTTCTAAACTTAATTTGTCTAAAGTTTTTCTTTCAAAAATGTGACTGAATGAATACACTTCTAAAGACTACTCTGATGTCTCTGTTAGATCAATAAGTAATATCAAAAGGTATTTTATTTAGTTTGTAGTCTCAGGCAAACATTCAAATATGAGGTGATGAGGTGCAGAAATAGTGAATATAGAAATGAAACTAAAGCTAGCTAAAGAGATGTTATTTAGAAGAGAAATCTTACATGCTTGTCTTGTGGCTTACACCATTACCTCAATCAGAAGAGCTCAAACTCTTTTCCTTTTCTTTCCCATATATAATTATTCTAAATCTTAGCTAGAGAGACTTAAGTCCTATTTATTCCATTAGGTTTTCTCTGCTTACCAGATTCACATTACCCATTTTCTTCTCTGAACTCTTTCTAATATGGTTTCACACAGTAAAAACAGCATTAGCTTTAAAGAACAGCAGGTCCATGGTAAAACTCAGCCCTGTTAATCACTGTCTCTGTGACTATGGGCAATTTTCATAATGTTTCTGACACTCTCTGTCTTCATATCTTACAGGATTATTGTCAGGATTAAAATTGATAAAATAGCACATTTACTTCATTTTGCATAGAATACTATGAATCTTCATTCCTACTGTACTTAAAATGAAGTCCCTACATATTGGCCCCCCCCCCTTTTTTTTTTCTAAATACTTCCAGTTTTCCACTTAACCAAAGTGAGATATTTAATGATGATTATATAGGTCTTACAGCCTCCATAGCATGGTTTATACTTAATATATTCTTGGGAGTTATTTGAAATTTTTTGAACTAGTTCATATATATTTTTATTCTATAGTATTTGATTTCAAAAATACTCATTGTAATGCCCCAAGCTTGTGGGTGTTTCAAGTGTTGGGGTATTGGAAATAATAATGAGTTAACCAGGTGTACCAAAATCTTAATTTTTTTTCTGGGTTCCTTATACGTCAGACTTGAATAAAATGTTGGAATTCTATACAATAAGAATTAGTTTTTATGAACTTTTGAGGGCTATGACAATTACTAAACTTGAGGTGTTTTAAGATTGTTTTTCTGCTAATGGTAAGTGAAAAGTTAATATTTGTTATCAAATAAAAGTATTCTTTGGTTCTAGCATGTATTTCCTTTATTATTCTGCAGCTACATAACTCAACCAAAACTTTTTAGACATTAAGCCACATGCTTAAGTTGATGATAAAAGTGATTGAATTTTGATAAGAAGTAAAGATAGTGAAATATTCTACATGTTTCAAAGTTTTTATTTTATAAATTTAATATTACAATAAAGTATTTAGATGTAACTCCAAAATTTTGAAGTATCTTATGTAATGCAAAAGGGTAGAAACTATTATAGAGTACATTTGTATTTTGCTACAAATTATAACTTGTCTTCAGAAACCTGAAAGTGTATGTATTTTTTCTTAGTGGCATAATGCTTATATTCATTTTCCTGCTATCCTATAACTCACTCAGGCATATAAGGATTAAAGTTCTATTGAGTTGAAACCATGTATTTTAATATATTTTGTCAGATTGCTTTTTGCTAAACATCTACAAGGAAATTTATGAAGGCAGGGTACCTATAAATTATGTAAATTAACAAATAGATGAACAAGATTTAAAGCTGATCAATTACAATCACCTTTATTTACAAATAACAAGCTTTATTATGTTTCATTCTAAGCTAGTTAGTTCCTTTTTAAGTCAGAAAATTTAAAAATACATTATATGAAACATAATATAGTTTGCTATTTGGAGGAATCATTCAAGTAAAACATTGCACCATCTTGTTACTGTCATATGATTTCTTATTAGCTACTAACCTGCATTGCCCTACAGTAAGGTGCTTCTATCCATTTTATGTCACATTTTGCTCAAAAGTTCACCTTTTCGATAATGTTAAATGATATTTGCTGAAAGTTTCTAAAAGAAGCATGATTTCTTTTTTTTTTTAAGAGACAGCATCTAATTCTGGAATACAGTAGCATGATCATAGCCCACTGTGGCCTCAAATTCCTGGAATCAGGCAATCTTCCTGCTCAGGAATCATGAATTTCCAAAGAAGGTTGGCCAATATGAAAACTGTGGCAGAAAGCCCGATGCTCCTTGATCACCTGGGGCCAGGCTCATATAACACATTTCCAGAGTCTAAAACTTAGCCAAATGCTTAACAACTAATGACAAAATCCAAACTCAAAATACTGGGACAGTGCACAGAAAAGATACTACATGAATCCATATAGAATTTATTAACAATATATTTAAACTACACAACTGTCTTAATAAAAATAGAAAAGTAAAGATGCTATGAAAATAGGATTGGTGAATTCCAAAGCAAAAATTTTGGAAACATCAATACTTTTTAAATGAAGTATTGATGAAGAAGGTGAATAGTTTGAGATTTAGCTATATAATATATATTGCATTTTAAAAACAGTCATAAGCCATTCTTAGAAGAATAGGAAGTATTTGTGATTTTAAGATGCTGCATTATATGCACAATAGTAAACCAGATAAATATGGACCCTGCCCTCGAACTAGAAGTGTACTAGCAAATATAAATATCAAAAATTTACTCTTATTTCAAAAGAGGAAACACTATTTAAGAAGCAAAAAATTAAGCTCTGTTAATTAAATCACTATAATTAAATCACTATACTACACTATACATATAGTATACCATACTATACTATACTATACTATACTATACTATACTATACTATACTATACTATACTATACTATACGTAAATTTTTACATATAACTTAGGAAGAAATGTATATGCATCAGTGGGAAGAGAAGCACTCTACATTGGTCAGACAAAACATTCAAATCAAACCTGGTCATAAACATGATGGACATCATTGTGGGCAGTACATTTAGAAATTTAAGGTAGTCAGAAGACAACATCTGCCAAGAAAGACCACAAATTCAGTTTTTAAATGTTGATTATGAAGTAAGACAACATAAAAGTGAAAATGTCCATGGAAAATCAGGGAAGGGAGAGCATGCCCAAGGCTCAGAAGAAAGGTTGGAAATGTTGGTGCATATTTAGAAATCATCTGTAAATATACAGATAATGAAGATATCAGTGATTACAAGAAAAGGGAATAGAAAGAAAATAGAAAGCTTTGTCTAGTTTTTGTAAAAATACTATAAAATGAAAAGGAGTTATATGTACTCCAGCACGATGTTTTCACTTAAGAATCCCTTACAACTTGTTGTGTTCTCACTGAATATGCCATAATTTTAAAATACTTCTACCCTATCCAGTTAATCATCAAAGTTAAAACTGGTTAAATACAAGCTTGAAAACATATTATTTCTATTTCACAATAAATTCCATTATAAAGTATAAAAAATAAATTCTAACATATCCTTACCTCGTAAATACATATGAACTAAATTTACAGCAAACAAATGTATACAAATAAATACACCCTAAACCTATGCTTCTATAGTGATCTGAGTTATGGAAAAGGGAATATCCCAAAGACTGAAAATATTCTCAGACATGGAAATACAGACCACTATTGATAGGGACAGCAGGCAGAGAAATTCTAAGCAGAAAATCCAGGTCTCTAGTGAAGCCCCACCCTCAAGCCACAAAGCCTGAGACCACGGCACAAAGTGAGAACTTATATCCGTGTTTTCCTGCTCAAATGTTGGCTTTTCCAAAACAATGCATGACTCACCCCACCCTTCTTCCTGTGCCCGTAAAAACCTCCAGACTCAGCTGGCAGAGTGGGGAAAAGCAGCTGGACATTCAGAGACTATGACTGGATGTTAGAGAGAAGCAGCTTGACTTCAGAGGGACAGCTTGATGAGGTAACTTCAGAAAAGAATCTGGATGGAGATGGCTGGACTTCAGGGGGAGATTACCTTACTGCCCTGTTTCCTTTTCAGCTCCCCTTCCTGCTGACAGCCACTTTCATTGGCAATAAAATCCCCTGCATTTACTGTTCTTCACTTCATTCATCTGACCTCATTTCTCCTGGACATTGCTTGGGAGCCCTGAGTGTGTATACGAAAGGTTGTCACACTGACCCTTTGCCAAAAAGGCAGAGAGCCCACTGAGCTGTTAACACTTACACCATCTGTGGATGGTAGAGCTAAAAGAGCACTGTACACACCCTCTGGGGCTTAAAGGATTGTGGAGACACCCTATCGATGCTGCCGTGGGGCCTGGGTGATGTTCACTCCTGCCAGCACCCAGAAGCACTCGCCCCAGCTCCTGCACTTGCTCGCCTGCATGCTCCCTCTCACAAGGGGTGGAAGCAGCAGGTCCAAGTGAGCGGAGTTCACCCCTGCCAGTGCCAAGGCAGCCAGCTGGTTCCAGCACTCATGCACTCCAGTTCCCACCTTGTTCACTCATGCGCTCCCTCCCAAAAACAGTTGAGAGCTGTGGGTTGAGTAAAGGAGGCACCCTTGTTGTGAGTCCCATGAATTCATCAGGGAATATCCTCCTTCACTAATAACAAAAACCTTTTCGCAATATATATTCCAGCAAACCAAGACAAAAAACAAAATTAACAGGGAAAAGCATGATATAAAGGAGTTTCAGTTGGTAAGAAAAATTGTAAAGCCCACCAAAATAACTACATCTATTACCAGAATAAGATAAAGGATATAAAAATTAATGTAAGCAAAATGATATAAATACAGTGTCCAGATTATATGTTCAAAACTGGTAAGTGAGAGTTGGAAAAAATAAATTAGACAGATGATTTCATGTTACTTAACTATTTGTAAAAAGTCTTTCATTCTTATTAGAGAAAGTAAGATCCAAAAATCAATCTAACTGTAATGATGTTTTTCCAAATAAAAGAAAATCTCCATTTGGCAAAATCTAGGAATAAATGATTAGGTTGGGGGAGAGGAAGCATTAAAACCAGAAAAATAATTTAGTTTAATATTTACCTGATGTTGAATCAGAGAGAAGTTTTTCTAAAAATAAATGCAAATACATAAAAAAAATCGGTAGATACGATTGCAGAAATTTTTAAAACTATGCATCTAAAATAATAAAACATTACATTGAAAGGTAGATAACAAACTGAGGGAGATTATACAATGTATACAGAGCATACAAAGATAATATGTGCATTATAGAAACATATAATGTTTATAAAGAAAAATATAATACATTTCATATTAAAGTAGTCTCATAATTAATTTTTTAAAATTTGTGGGAGGTGGAATGAGATGGCCAAATACAGCCCTCCAGTGATCCCTCCTGCTGCAGGAAAAGCAAATTGAACAAATATCCACACAAGAAAGCACCTTTATAAGAACAAAAAGTTAGATGAGTGGTCCCAGTACCTGGTCTTAATATCACATCAAGGAAGCAGGTACTGAAGAGGATAGGAAACACAGCCCTGAATTGGCAACATTACCCTTCCCTCATCTCCCTTCACCAACCTCATGACACAGAGAGAATCTGTGTCCTTGGAAGAGGGAGAGAAAGTTCAGACATTGTGCGACTTTCCATTGAAATTCAGTGCTACCCTGTCACAATGGAAAACAACAGAGGGCAGAATTCAGCCAGTACCCAGAAAAGGAGCACTTAGATCAGCCCTAGACAGAGGGAAATCATTCCATCCCAGCAGGTGGAACCTGAGTTCTAGCTAGACCCACCACAAAGGGCTAAAGTGCTCTGGAGTTTGAAATAAACTTGAAAGGCAATATAAGCCATGAGAATTACAATTCCTGGGCTAGCCCTGCTGCTGTGCTGGGCTCAGAGCCAGTGGACTTGGGGTGCACACAACTAGCAAGACATCAACTGGGATGGCAAAGGGAATGCTTGCACCACGCCTCCCACAGCTCACAGTTCTGGGAGAGACTCCTACTTGAGGAGAGGAAAAGGAAGTTTAAAAGGGACATTGCCTTGCAACCGGATACCAGCTAAGCCACAGTAGAACAGGGCACCAGGCAGGGTCCTGAGAACCTATTCTGGGTTCTAGCTCCTGGATGACATTTCTAGACACATCCTTGGCCTAAAGGGAACTGGCCACCTAGAAGGGAAGGATCCAGTCCTAGCAGGATTCATCATCTGCTGACTAAAGAGCCCTTGGGCCTTAAGTAAACATCAGAAGTACCCAGGCCACACTCACCACAGTTCTTGGGTGAGACCCAGGGCCATGTTGGCTTCAGGTGTAACCCAGCCCATTCTCAGCTGTGGTGGCCACAGAGAGAGACTTCTTCTGCTTGAGCAAAAGAGTGGGAAGAGTAAAGGGGCCTACTCTTGCAGCTTAGGCACCAGCTCAGCCATAAAGGACAGAGAACTAAGCAGGATTCTAGAGTTCCTAGCTCTAGACCTTGGCTGTTGGATGGCACTTCTGGACATGCTCTGAGGTAGAAGGGAGCCACTGCCCTGAAGGAAGAGACCCAAGCCCAGCAGCATTCACCACAACCTGACTGAAGAGGCCTTGGTTCTTGAGTGAACATCAGCAGCAGCCAGATAGTACTCACTGTGGGCCTGGGGCAGTGATGGTCATGGAGAAAGACTCTTTCTATGTGAGGAAAGAAGATGGAAGAGAGAGAAGAACTTTTTCATGTGTCTTTAGTGCCAGTTTAGCCACAGTAGAATAAAGCACAGAGTAGATTCTTAAATTTCCTGACTCCAGGCCCTGGTTCCCATATGGCATTTCTGGACCAGCTCCGGGCTAGTGGGGAGCTTGCCAACTTGAACGCAGGGACACAAGCCTGGCTGTATTCACCACCTGCTGATTGAAAAACGCTTGGGCCTTGAATGAACATCAGTAGTAGCCAGTCAGTGGTCACCACGGGCCTTGGGTAAGACCAGTGTTGTGCTGGCTTCAGGTCTCAATCAGTACAGTCCAAGTTATGGTGGCTACAGGGGTACTTGAGTCACCTCTGCCCCAGCTTGAGCCAGTTCAGCACACAGAGAGAGAGACTCTGTTTGTTTGGAGGAAATAAAGGGGAAAAAAGTCTCTGCCTGGTAATCCAGGGCATTTTCTTGGATCTTGCCCAGGACCACAAAGACACTGCTTCTACAGTCTCCAAGAATCACAGTGTTACTGGACTTGGGGTAACCACTAATGCAGATATGGCTGCAGTGACAAAGGACTTAGATCACAACACTCAATTCCCTTTGAATATTTCAAAAGCCTTCCTAAGAAGGAATACAAACAATCCCAGACTGTGAAGACTAAAATAAATACCCAAACATTGACAAATTTTCACAAGCATCAAGACTACCCAGGAAAATGTGACCTCACTAAACAAACTAAATAAGGCACCAATGACTAATCCTAGAGTGACAGAGATATGTAATTTTTCAGACAGAGAATTTAAAAATAGCTGTTTTAAGGAAGCTCAATGAAATTAAAAATAACATAGAGAAGGAATTCAGAATTATATCAGATAAATTTAACAGAGATTAAGATAATTAAAAAATATCAAGCAGAATTTCTGGAGCTGAAATATTGAACTGACAAACTCAAGAGTGCATCAGAGTCTCTCAACAGCAGAATGGATAAAGTGAAAGAAAGCATTATTGAGCTTGAGGATAGGCCATTTAAAATACACAGGCAAAGGAAACAAAAGAAAAAATAATGAAACGGAATAAAGCATACCAACAAAATCTAGGCAAGAGCCTCAAAAGGGCAAATCTAAGAGTTACTGGCCTTAAAGAGGAGGTAGAAAAGAGATTGGGTAGAAAGTTTATTAGAATAGATAATAACAAACAACTTTCAAAACGTAGAGAAAGATATCAATAGTTCCAAACTCATTCCATGAGGCCAATATTACCTTATTAACAAAGCCAAGACACATGAAAAAAAGAAAATTACAGGACAATACCTCATGAACATTGATGAAAACGTCCTAAAAGAAATACTAGCAAACTAAATTCAACAACACATTAGAAAGATCATTCTTATGATCAAACGGGATATATCCTACAGGTGGCTGAACATATGCAAATCAATGAACGTGATACATCATATTAATAAAATGGGTAGGGAGTTGCGGAGGGAAAACATGGGGAGAAAAGCCAGATATAGGTGATGGGGATTGAGGCAGCAAACCACAGTGCCATGTATGTACCTAGGCAACATTCCTGCATGTTCTTTACATGTACCCCAGAACCTAAAATGCAATTATATATATAATATATATATATAATTCAGGTCTCAATCAGTGCAGTCCAAGTTATGGTGGCCACAGGGGTACTTGGGTCACCTCTCCCCCAGCCTGAGCCAGCTCAGCACGCAAAGAGAGAGACTCTGTTTGTTTGGGGAAAATAAAGTGGAAAAAAGTCTCTGCCTGGTAATCCAGGGCATTTTCTTAGATCTTGCCCAAAACCACAAAGACACTGCTTCTACAAGTCTGCAAGAATCACAGTGTTACTGGACTTGGGGTAACCACTAATGCAAATATGGCTTCAGTGACAATATCTTTCCTCATATATATATATATACACACACACACACACACACATATATATGGAAAGAAAAAAAATGAAGGGCAAACCCATATGATCATTTTAATTGCTGTTGAAAAAACATTCCATAAAATTCAACATCCTTTATGATTAAAAACCCTCACAAAACTGGGTGTAGAAAGAATACACCTGAACACTAAAAGCCATATACAACAGACTGTTATACCTGAGTGGGTTAGAAGGAAAACATCACACTCTCAGTTCCAACTGTGAGTCCTTTGTTGCCTGCGACTGAGAGATGGCTAACACTCAAAATTCTCTCAGCCCCGAAGAAGTGGCTTGATTCCTTTTTACACCTTGCTTAAGATAGGGGAGGGGGAGCCTAGCTGAAGCAGAATTTACAGAAGCAGAACCAGCAAGTTAGATAAAGAGGCTGGTAACTAGGAGGCAGGAGGTTCCCATGATTGTTGATTACTAAGGAAAGTATACACAAGGGGTTCCCATGATTGCTGGTTACCAAGGAGGGTATTCGGTACTTGCCATACAATCAATCAAGGGGGTATTCCCAATAGCAAGAGGGCTGGCCAAGCAGGATATGATTACAATGGTTATATGCCTCTATAGTTCTAAGCACAGCATGACCCAGCACAGTAGCATGACCCAGGTATGCACTCAAGGGAGAAATAGCGGGAGGGGTGAGGCGGAGGTTAAGATGGAGTCTGTCAGGCTAACACAGGATAGGTTAGCACAGACTAATACTTAGTATCATTCTCAATGGGGAAAAACTGAAAGCCTTTCCTCTAAGATCTGGAACAAGACAGGATGCCAGCTTTCACCATTGTTATGCAACATAGTACTGAAAGTCCTACTGGAGAAATCAGACGACAACAACAACAAAAATAAAGGGCATCCAAATTGCAAAAGAGAAGTCAAATTATGCTTGTTTGCAGATGATATGATCTTATATTGGAAAACCCTAGACTCCAACAAAAAACTATCAGAACATACAAAAATCAGTAGCATTTCTATATGCCAACAGCACACAACCTAAAAAGAAATGAAGAAAGTAATCATAATTACAATAGCTAGAAAGTAAATAAGATACCCAGAAATAAACTTAACCAAAGACATGAATGATCTCTACATTCTACATGAAAACTGTAAAACATTAATATGAGAAATTGGAAAGGACACAAAATAAAAGGAAAAATATTCCATATTCATGGATGGGAAGAATTAATATTGTTAAAATATTTTTACCACTCCAAGCAATCTACAGATCAATACAACTCCTATCAAAATATCAATGACATTCTTCACAGAAATAGAACATACAATTCTAAAATGTACATGGAATGGCAAAAGACCCAGAAGGGCCAAAGTAATCCTCAGTAAAAAGAACAAAACTGGAAGAATCACATTACCTGACTTGAAATTACATTACAGAGCTATTGTAACCAAAACAGCATGGTACTACCATAGCAATAGATACATAGGCCAATGTAATAGAATAGAGAACCCAGAAACAAATTCATACATCTGCAGGGAACTCATTTTCAACAAAGGTGTCAAGAACATACATTGGGGAAAGAACAGTCTCTCCAATAAATGGTACTGGGAAAACTGAGTATCTCTATAAAGAAGAATGAAACTAGACCCTTATCTCTCACCATATACAAAAATCAAATCAATGTAGAATAAAGACTTAAATCTAAGACCTCAAACAATGATACTACTACAAGAAAATGTTGAGAAAATTCTAAAACATTGTTCTGGGTAAAGGTTTCTTGAGCAATACTCCACAAGCACAGGCAACCAAAGCAAAAACAGACAAATTGAATCACATAAAACTGATAAACTTTTGCTCAACAAAGGAAACAATCAGCAAAGGAGAGAGAGAGAGAGAGAGAGAGAGAGAGAGAGAGAGAGAGAGAGAGAGAGAGAGAGAGAGAAATCACCAAATGGAAGAAAATATTTGCAAACTTTACAGCTAACAAGGGATTAATAAACAGAACATACAAAGAGCTCAAACAACTCTACAGGAAAAACATCTAACAATCTGATTTTAAAATGTACTCTCAAAAGCACACATATGAATTGCAAACAGGTTTATAAGAAGGTGCTCAACATCACTGATCATCAGAGTAATGGAAATCAAAACTACAATATTATCTCACCCCACTTGAAACGGTTTTTATTCAAAAGATGAGCAATAATGTATGCTGACAAGAATGTAGAGAAATGGGAACCCTCATACACTGTTGGTGTGAAAGTAAATTAGTACAGCCACTATGGAGAACAGTATGAAGATCCTTCAAAAAACTAAAAATAGAAATTCCATTTGACCCAGCAATCCCATTACTGGGTATATATCCAAAGGATTATAAATCATTCTACTATAAGGACACATGCACACGAATGTTCATTGCAGCACAGTTTACAATAGCAAAGACCTGGAACCAACCCAAATGCCCATCGATGATAGACTGGACAGCGAAAATGTGGCACATATACACCACGGAATA